>QGOD01002554.1:105311-133685 GCA_003313065.1 Sarcodon sp. MG97 | reverse complement strand
CTGGAGGTGTCCTTATATCGACCCTGTGTAACGGGTGCATTGGTTTCGGCGCCGCGGTTTGTGTGTATGAGACTGGCAAGGATAATTGTCTTCCCCATACCCACTGGTATTTCTCAATCAACTCCCACTACCACAAGAATTGAACGACTCACTTTCTGCAAAATGAAAATTCGCCTGGTGTTAGCGAACTGGGTGGTTTCAAGCGGAAACGGTATGAATCTCACCATCTCTAAAATTGCGATCCTTTAGCAACATAACACTGGACCGAGAAAAGACTTACGCCAATATTCCACCGTTACATGTTCTCTTGGCCTTTGGAAATTCGAGACTGAGCTCCCCAGAATAAGGGTTGAAGTAGAAGGGCCGTTCGGCCGTTGTGAGATCGATGATGCCGTCGCATGGTTCAGAAGGAAAAATATACCTTCGAATGATCAGCATTCGTCAGTTGCTTAAAGAACAAACATTTACTCCTGATACAAAGGGTCCATAGCAGTTGCTTCTCGAGCTCTCATCTCACCGCTTTCTATGGATTTCATCCAGCTACTGATATTTCAACAGGGTAGGCTGGGAAAACGACATTCCACTTACAATAAAGCCTGTTTCTGATATCCACGCAATGTCAGAGTAAAGGTATCTGCAGGCTCCATCTCGCGCATCGTCTGATCGTGTTGCTGAGCCCTAGGAGCATTATGAGATACCTGGAGGTCAGTTTTGTTACATACGCACACCTTTTGTAGATCATGTTCAGCTCGTTGTCGGTAAGGTCCTCTCCATCGGCTTCGACTTCGATTTCTTCGCCATCACCGACAATCTCTTTCCTAGCGGGGTTGATTGGAGTAGAACTGGCTATTCTGAGAGCACCACATGCTTCATTTTCGATAGAGTCAATGTCGTCCATCGACTGTGCGTGACCCACACCTTCCGCCCACCTGAGAACTTTATCTGGATTCAGATCAGCTTCGTTTTTCTTGCCAAAGACGCCGCTTCCTTCAAGGGGCCTGAGACCAACAGAATCAAATAATTTCAAGAGCGAAGTTTTTCGCTCTCGTAGTTCCTGTTCACTGAGGGTCTCTGCTCCTTCATTGAACACGTTCCTCCTGCCATCATCGGGGGAAGTACCGGCAGACTGGAATGCCTTGGGCAATATATAAGCCGATAGGGATACGACTATATCAAGGCCAGTCTGTAAAACAGGAGGACAATCAACCACGGTACTTCCTCTGAAATCTATTATTTCTATTGAGAGACATAAGTGGCAAGAAAAGGAGGATGTAACTTGAACGTGCCTGTTTCTAACAAGCGTGCTATCCAAGACGCGACATCGTGTGGTAATCGAGCGAATTCTGGCCGGGATCGTCAGGTCTCTGTGATATCCTGGTGAAACGACCTTACCAAAGCCCGATCTATTGGTCAACCGTACTATATCATTTTGTTTCTTCTTCAGAGTTTTCGATTGAGCTTTCAGCATGGCAGTGATAGACATCTGCTTGCCCTTTCCCCGGTCGGTCTTGTTGCTCCGCTTCGACAAAGAACTATTAGACTTGACATCCTCTCGCTTACCATCCCACTCCACGAGTATGTCATCGCCAATCTTGACGTATCCTTTGCCCTTGACTGTACTCCAAGCATTCGGAACTACGATTGTCCCAAAATACGCAGATTCAAATTTAGAACTAGACGGTGGTGCTACGGAGGGCGATGAAAGTCTGCGCCGTTTAGTTGGACGCGTAGTCTCGGACGATACTGTAGTCCTAGGTGAACCACCTTCGCCAGGTTGTCGCTTCAAAGGAGCCGGTTCGATTGCCTCAAACATCTCAGCATCATCATCTGAAGGTACTATTTCAACTGACAGAGACCGATAACGCGTCAAAGGAGAGACATTGTTGTCAGAATCGTCTTCGGGGATAAATAATGGCATTTCCGAAGTCGTGGGGGATGACGGGGCGGTATCCGGCTCAGATTCAGACTGTGGAATGTCCGATATTGGATTATCTAGTTGTTCGTCTTCATCTGCAGCAAAGAAATCAGGAGGTTCGTCGATAACTTGAAATGCTTCAGTCATGGGTGCTAGTGGATTGAGGACGCGACGTGATCTCGTGTGCTTCCTATTTCGGATTTGTCGTCTTCCTGATAATTCGAAAACGCAAACACTAGTCAATCAAAATGCAAAGAGGTCTTCCTATGGTATGTACACAATTGCTGTGACATGCAAATTGCCTTAATTCCGGATAGCAACCGACTGTTGTCCTCTTGAAAGAAGGGACAGACACATCTCAAGGAAAAGGACAGTTGTTGTCAAATATTTCGGCTTGTTTGGCGATCGCAGAAACACTTTCAAGCACTCTCGGGCCTAGAGGGATGGACAAACTAATCGTAAACGAGCGTGGAGAAGCCCAGATCACTAACGATGGCGCTACAATTCTCAAGCTTCTTGATATCGTACATCCTGCTGCGAGAACCCTAGTTGACATTGCTCGTGCTCAGGATGCAGAAGTGGGAGACGGCACAACAAGCGTCGTATTGCTTGCGGCGCAGTTGTTGAAAGAAGTCCGTGGGTATATTGAGGAAGGTGTTAGTCCGCATATAATCATGAAGGGATTTCGACAAGCTGCTCAGCTGGTTCGTTAATTGATAATGTTACTTTTTCCATCTGACTACTTTCCTCAGGCTGTGGATCGAATAACAGCGATACAAGTCACCGTAGACAAATCTGATCCGGAGTATGTATCGACTTCCACCATTCTAGCGGCGTATCGCGCTAATTCGAATCCCAAGGAGATTCCGCTCCCTGTTGACCAAGTGTGCATCCACATCCATGTCCTCGAAACTCATTCACTCAGAAAAACCGTTCTTTTCCAAAATGGTCGTTGACGCCGTCCTCTGCTTGGATCAAGTCGATCTAGATGAATCTCTTATTGGTGTTAAAAAAATCCCAGGTGGAGGCATGCAGGATTCTCTTCTTATTCGAGGTGTTGCATTCAAAAAGACGTTCACATATGCTGGTGCAGAGCAACAACCGAAATCATTCAAAAACCCACTAGTGTTGAGTTTGAACGTTGAACTAGAACTCAAGGCGGAGAAAGACAATGCAGAAGTTCGAGTCGACCAGGTTTCTGATTATCAGGCAATAGTCGATGCGGAATGGGAGATAATCTATCGCAAACTGGAAGCCATCGAGAAAACTGGCGCCAGAGTTGTTCTCAGTAAGCTTCCAATTGGGGATTTGGCGACTCAATGGTTTGCGGACCGAGATGTATTCTGTGCTGGTCGCGTACCCGCCGCCGATCTACAGAGGGTTGTCCAAGCCGTCGGTGGTTCAATACAGTCGACATGTTCTGACATCAGGCGAGAGCATTTGGGCACTTGTGGAGCGTTCGAAGAGCGACAAATTGGTGGAGAGAGGTTTAACATTTTTGAGGAATGTCCGAAATCAAAAACCTGCTCTCTACTATTACGAGGTGGCGCCGAGCAATTCATAGAAGAAGTAGAAAGAAGTTTGCATGATGCTATCATGGTTGTCAAACGTGCAGTTCGTAATGGAGAAGTGGTTGCGGGCGGAGGCGCTGTTGAGGTACATTAAATCCAGTTGAATGCACCTAGCCTGATTATTTGCCTTGTAGATGGGACTTTCCGCTCATATACGCAAGCACGCCCTTTCCATCCCAGGAAAACTTCAACTCGTCATGGTTGCTTTTGCGAAGGCCCTGGAAATTCTGCCAAGGCAGATATGTGATAATGCCGGCCTCGACTCTACAGATATTCTCAACAAACTCCGTATGAGGCACGCCAACGGAAACACTTGGTATGGGGTTGATGTGGATGGACCAGAAGGCGTTCGAGATAACATGGAAGCTTTTGTATGGGAGCCCAGTCTCGTCAAAGTTAACGCAATCAACAGTGCGACCGAGGCAGCTTGTTTGATCCTCAGTGTTGATGAAACAGTCCGCAACCCTCAGAGCGAAAAAGTAACTTTTCCCAAACCACCGTCTACGTACTTTTCACTGAATTTATTTTATATCAAGCCTCAAACAGGGCCTCAAGCACCACCTGGAGCGGCCCAGCGGGCACTTAGAGGGCGAGGAAGAGGGATACCAAGGCGATGACGTAAGGACGAAGTGTAGATCGAAATTGTCCCAAGAATGCATCTAATTCACCATTCCACCTCGCTTCTTGGCTTGCAAGACCTTCGCCATTCCGATCCGTACGTTTTTTCGGCTTTCCTAACGGTATGGCGCACCGCCGTCGCTTTTGAGGGTAAAACAAAATCTGATAATATATAAAAGCATCTTGTGACTGTAAGGAATGACATTTGTGTTACAAACGCGACTTTGCGCGATACCGGTCGCAATCGTCGCGATTGGGTCAATGATTTGCCTATATATTGTAATAGGTTACCTGCAGGGACGTTCGGCCGGTTATCGCTGGTGTTATTTATCTAGTCCCGCGGGTACGATGTTATCTTATTTTTGTTCCTCGCAGGCAATGTCTCCCTCCCATACTAACAAAATAGGCTGCTCTTCCAGATGATGTCTCCATCGAAAAGGTGGAGAGGAGCTCTCTGAGCAGTATCACCAGCATATCTCTACCTTTGGGTGTACCAATCGAGGAGCCAATGGGTTTCTTCGGACGGTTCAAACGAAAGAAGCGGCGGATATCGATACCATCGCTACGCAACCCTCCGTCTTCGACGATCCTCATACACTTGAAGTTTATCGGCCACCAGCCACGTATGAGAACACACATCGTTTCGACCCCTACGCTCGGTGGACATGGCGAGAGGAAAGAGTTTGATTCTACAAACAAGACTACGATGACCGCATACTATGGTTTAGATGTTTGAAACAGCAGAACAACCTAGGTCTAGAGCAAGGAACATGACACAAACCCAGATCATTATTGCGCCATCGATTTTGCGTACCACACGCTGCACAGTTCGCAATAATGATCTGGGTTTGTGTCATGTTCCTTGCTCTAGACCTAGGTTGTTCTGCTGTTTCAAACATCTAAACCATAAATCAGATCGAACCAATATTTCTCAGGCCTCTACATATGCTCGATATATTCGTTTGGTGACGCTGAAGTCAGCTGTAGGCTAACACAGATAACTTTTTGCAAGATTTACGAATCAACACAAATGATTACAATCTTGGAAACACTTGTACGATTCATTGACCTGAAAATCTCGAGTTTATAACGCATTCTTCTAACAGTGTTTAGATTGTTTTTTCTGACAGCGGAACTTCCATCTCAGCTTATTTCCAAGCGAGTTGGTCCAGATGTTTGGATCCCAACACAGGTGTCTATATTCCGACTCGACACGGCTGTCGACCTTCTTATCGTTATTTTCCTAGTTGGTACTACGGAGTATCGTGTCTTTTTGCCAGTTCTTACTGTCTGGTCGTGGCTCCTTCCTAGCTACAAGGTACAATGATCTACCAACTGAGGAGCTTATCTCATTATCTCTGTTATTAGGCTTCCCTCAAGGTAGAATTTGTCCCAGACATTGTTCTCTATCTGTCTTATTTCTATACCAAGAGGGAACGTACGTTAAGATCTTCAACATTCTGTTCGCAAAACGCTCAACTCTCGCGCATTAGTCCCTATCCGTCTAGCCTGGTTTTGGGTATCAGTTTATATGACGGAGATCATAAGTGCCTTCATAGCAACAGTAATCCTTCGTCTCCGTGGCACCGATGGAAAAGCGGGGTGGAGATATTTGTTCCTAATCGAAGGACTCTTTACTTCGTGTGTAGGACTACTCGCTTCTTTCTGGTTAATGCCCCCAGACCCCACTCAAACCAGGGGTTGGTTCAACGAGCGAGAAGAAGGCGAGACATGGCGTCCTTCTCCTTCTGTATTGATTTCTTCCAACAGTCATTATGGTGAACCCACAAAGTCAAGTATGCATAATTGAGACGGCCTTTTGCTCAAGCAGGTCACCAAATGTTTGATGGACTGGGCATGTGTCCCTGATACTCCTCCCTCTGATCGCCGGCTATTGAAAGCGTGTTGGCAGCGAATGTGGCCTCTATACGTTGTTGGACTGCTGCATATGGGTATGTATGTAGTGTTGTCTATTTTAAGCCCGTAAGCTAATGCTACACGTAGTTCCTGTCGGCGCACCTCGTTTGTCCAAAATCATACTCCGGAACATAATACTTGGGCTGATGCTAGAAACATGCCTTACATCATCTCTTCGAAACCTTGGATTCAATACCACGCAGACAAATTTGCTTAGTATCCCTTAGTTATCGGCATGATTACCTTGTTTATCTTCGCATGGTTGAGCGAAGTGGTCAATTTCCGCACCGTGATGACTGTAATGCTGCAATTCTGGGCCATTCCTCTTCTCTGCGCCCTCTATAAATTCAACACCAACACCTCTCAATGGTCATATTTCGCGGTGGTAACCTTGATAACTGGTGAAGTGTAATCCATTTATCCCGAGGCATCGAGCTAAACAGTTAATCTTATATAGGTTTCCCTTATATCCACCCAATCCAAGTAGCATGGGCATCGCGCAATTCAAATGGTGTAGGGACTCGGACGATATCCGCTTCAGTATATAATATGTTCGTCCAGGCAGGGGCGATTATCTACGTAGGCCTTGGTTTTATTTTTGGGCACTAATAAGTTGATCTTTCTATTTGCAGTCGAATATATACAGAAACGACGATAAGGTTATATTCCAATGACTTTCAATTTTGGGTGAACTAACTAACTGGCTCCCGATTGATTTTGCACAAAAAGCCTCTCTGTAAATATTTCGAATATTATTTTCAAGTTTGACTTTGCTGAACCAAGCGATTAGATAAACGAGGGAATCGGGCGCTCAGATATGTTCGATGACTATTGTCATTTATGGGTTAACATTCATCTTCTATCGTACTATCAATAAACAAAGGGACCAGGTGTGGGACTCTTGGTCAGCCGAAGTACGTTGATATCCGGTCTAGCCCATCTCGAGTTCATTAACTTTGTGATGTTCAGGAGCAAAAGAAGTATTTAGACACTACTAAAGACGAGGGAAATGCTCGGTTGGACTTCAGGTTTGTGTATTGAGCCGTAGAGCAGGATACAAACTTATATTAGTCGTTTGCAAAATGCAAGCATTAACTGTAAGTATTATATCGATAGCATTCATAAGCAACATGCACAGATCTTTCCAATAGCCGGTTTGTCAGCTCTAATTGCCTATAATTTTTTCTGCTTGACTCTTTTACGCCTCTCACTTTCCTTGGATCTTTTATTGTGTTCTTTCACATCTACAAATTTACCGCCAACGTCGATGAAATGTGTAATTGGCCGTCCTGAAGAGGAGCCGCTAGGAAGAAATTGCGTTTCGGGTGGATTGTTTTCACGATTGCCCAGGATGAATTCATCAGACTTCGCATCTTCAGCTACCTTGGTCCATCTCTGACCAGCCTCTCGGGCATGTTTCAGGACGTCGGGCATTATCGGCTCCTGGGTGAAGTTAAGCTTCTGCGACGAAATGGAGCAACAAGAAATTACCTCGACTTCCGCGACTGGTTCCCAGAAGAGTCGCACATATCTGTCACGTAGATGATCGTTACCCTCTGCCTCATCTTGCAGATCTGACGCCGTGGTGTCAGGCCCCAAAGTGGCTGCTACAGTTAACCTTGGATTTTGATCAACACCTAAAAGAGACTCCATGCCGGCAACAAACCCTGTTTGTAAAGGTTTGCCCTAAGACACAAGGAAAAAATTAGTTTCGATGCTCAATAATAGGTGACGACAATGACACGATAAGATGGGGTTGGAAAGGTTAAATCTTTGACAGATAACGCAAGGTACCGCGGCGTCTTGCAATTCACAAGTGATGTGTATGTTCTCATCAATGCCGCGAATTGAGATGTGGTTGAACTCACCTCCTGAAATCAGGCGAAGATGAGCCGAGAAAAAAATCAGTCAGCCGTCGTTGACACTATAATCAAAAGATAATCCACCTGGGACAAGTGGTCAGTCATATACACGAACAATCAACGGGACGCCGCAAAGAATCAGAAAGCCATGCATGTATAGATATTTTAACCATGGTGTGGTCTTCAAGACTAATCGATGTTGCTCATCACTTGCAACCGAACAAATTGTTCGAGTTGAGAGAACATTCTCACGAACCTTTAACCAACTTTGTTCGAGGCCCTTTAATCGGAGTATGGCTTCGACGCGTTTAATACTCATACCATATCTAGTAGCAAGAGACCGGACGTCGTTCATGGTGGGGTTTTCCATAAACTGCTTATACATATGAGACTTGAGCGCGTTAGAAACAGGAGTCGGGGGTTTGAACGAAGGGTTCAACGGAAATGGCTGCGTGAACAAGGGTAAACAAGGAGGAATAAGTGTAATGACAAGATGGACTCAACTACATCACCACCAATCCAGTTCCGAGGTTTCATACGTTGGAATTGCTTGCCATCGTTTTCTAGCCAATTTTCAAAGGTCGGATCGCCGTCCTCATCCACGCCAGGCTGACGTGGTTGCGACTCCTCCTCATCTTCGTCACGACGAGATTCTGTCTGCCGACGTACGGGAGAGGTAGAAATACTTGCGCGATTAGATACGCGCCATAGACTGGCTGGTGAGGACAAATGGCGACAGCGACAAAGTCGAGCGCAAGCCAACATTTGATTGGAGGAATTTTCATCTTCCACATTTGACCAAGTCGCGTGGGACCCGAATTTAGGGCAGGTCCATTTCACCTAAACGATTTGGTACTATGTAGTATGATTAGGCTCAGTAGTACATTCGTCGATCTTAACGTCTAGAAAGCTGAAGCTCAATCAAGAATGCTTCCTCCACAATTCAATTTACTCCGATCTTTCGCTGTCCTGGTTTCTCCCTCCTCGTTACGATTCCTGGAAGAGCCCTTTGGAGTTGTACACGAATTTCTATTAAGCCATATCCTTCTCGACGCTCACTTAAATGCATATCCTCCCTCACCGGAATATCGGGTACGCTTCTGGAAATGGGCCATAAAAAATCTGGAGGATATGGCCAAAGATCAGGCACGCATCAAAACGTTAAGAACTTATTCTCATTAATGAGCATCCACGCTTTACAAGGAC
This sequence comes from Sarcodon sp. MG97, assembly GCA_003313065.1. Lineage (NCBI taxonomy): Eukaryota > Fungi > Basidiomycota > Agaricomycetes > Thelephorales > Thelephoraceae > Sarcodon > Sarcodon sp. MG97. The sequence goes on along the minus strand of QGOD01002554.1, from coordinate 124,596 downwards.
GTTGAGATCGATTCCAGGATATACGATAACCTGATATCTCTCATGAACTGTTCAGCCTCGTATGTGTGCTTCTACTCTGCTCAACTTGATGAATTAGGAATCGTGTGGAAGACCTCAAAGTCTTGATTTTACACGTTCCCCACTACCGTCTTATGTCACTTATTACTGGCCTTCAATTCCCGCAAGTCTTGGAGATCATGATCCAATTACTCTTCAGAAAGCGACCTTGCTAGAATCTCAAACGATGATTGAACAGGGAACTACCGGCCTTAAAACTTGGCCAGCGGGGCTTGCTTTCGCTGATTATCTTTTAACCACCCCAAGTTGTTGTTTTCCAGTGTAAACAGATTCTGGCTTACAGTGGCACCCTCAACAGATCTTGTCGCGGACAAGCGGGTTCTTGAACTCGGCTCGGGGACAGGCTTTCTTGGAATACTTGTCGCTACTCTTCAGATACAGCAACATGGAGTTACCGGTAATGCAAACGGTTGCTTGTGGTTGACAGACATAAACGAGGATGTTCTTGCAAGATGTCATCACAACTTACATCTTCCTTGTAGTACGCCCCTTCGAAATATTTCCTTTGTCCGTCCTGACGCTAGCTTCTTCAAGACTTGTCCTCATTCCACTCTAACCTTCACTGTCACAAATTAGATTGGTTTGCTGCTTCAAGTGCAGATGAGAAACCTTCTCTCGTTTCCTTCCTTAGCGAGGTTGATCCCGATGTAGTGCTTGGTGCTGACATTGTTTGTTAAATTTCGTTCTGAAACTGGTCAATGTCCTAATCCCTAATCCAGGTGTACGACCCATCAATTATTCCCTCTTTAATTGCTGTCCTACGCCTTGCACTTTCTCCAAGGCATCGGATGGTCCCAAAAGTGGCCATCTTGGCTCTTACGGTCCGAAATCCGGCCACTCATAGCCAATTTCTAAAAGCTGCTAGCAAGTCTTGCCTTATGATTGAGCCGGTGCATTCACTTATTTTGTCACAGATCGTGCATTTAATATCACGGAGCTCGATTCTGCGAAAGTTGAAGCATCATTTTTATACAGGTATCCACAAGAACAACGGGAAATAAAGCTATTACAATTAAATTCTAAATAATTAAGGTACAGCCTGTACATGTATTCACCCACACGAACAAGAGAACTTCTAACTATCCGATTTGATCATGGTGCACAACCTGCACATCCAAAACCCATTCTCGTTACTTGCGCCACAGTGTAAGCAGATCCAACTGCTAGCAGAATCCCGTGGTGGGTTAGCCATGCAAGCTGCACACTGCAGTGCATGGGTGTCGTTTATCAGAGTGCACACTTCACATGTCCAAGACGACACATCATGACCAGTCGGTCTCAATTTGGTGCTTTGACGAGCTAATGATGGATCGTTTCGGGATTGTAGTGAGTTTCTTGTTACACCCGCCGAGGTCTGCGTGTGATTGCGGGAACCGATATTCGATGACCCTGCCGTTTTGGGAGGACTAGACGTAGGCACAACCACGTTCAAATCTGAATCTGAATCCAAAGTGAGATCAATAACAGGACTTTCTATACTCTCCCGCGCAGCCTTTTCAGCTTCTCTTTGGGCGATGTCGCTAGACCCGCACGTCACTTTATCTCGAGCTCTCAGTAATGCGGCCTGCGGGTTAGCAATCTATCAACAATCTCGTGATTGACGTTGAGAATATCAATTTACCTCAGCTGCCATTTCCTGTGGCGTCTTCCTTCTCTGTCCGTCAATAGTGCCGCCTAAACGACGACCTCCTCCGCCTAAACCTCCAACCTTACGTCTCTTCTCGGCAGCCTCTACTGCTTTCAGTCGTGCAAGATGGGGAGGTAAATTGTGGGATATATTAGTTCCCACTCGGCGACCAGGAGAATAGAATCCTTCTCCAGCATAGCCAGACCTCTTGAGCGCATCCAATTCATCTTCGAGGCTAGCCAAATACTTGTAAAACGCATCGTCGTGAGAACCATGAACGTTATGTGTGAGCTAACCAAGGACGAACAGTAAAATTGAGTATCACATTCGTTCAAACGCCTTGGTCGTAACTCACCTCATGGAGCATGGTATGTACGACATCTTCGTCCGGAAAAAATGTATCAGGAGCATGTCCAGGTCTAAGCCTGATGAGGATCTGTTGTCCCATATTCACATCTGTGTCAACCAACAGCTTTGTTGATCACTAGCCCCAACTACGAACAAATGACCTTACTAAGTCCTGTAATAAACGTCACATGTCAGTTCCCAAGCCCCCCGCATTATCATCGAACTTGTGTAGAAGTTTGTGTTTTCACATACCGAGTAGATTCGGGTTGTCTGGGAAAAACTCTGCAAGCAAGGGCAGGACCCAGCCGCGCTTTCTCATGATCGGCTTGACCAGCGATGCAACTCGTCGGAGTTGCTCCAGAGCTTGATCTGCCTTGGGTCTGTCTTTGAGGTGGGTGAAGGATTTGACGAAGATGTCTGTCATTGCGAAAGCAGATAAAGAAAAGGATGTAGTGGTGTGGGACAAGGAATAGGTTGCTTGCAAAGAGCGACGCGCGTTCACTTGGTAAGTTCCATGTCCAATTCCAGTGATCTGCGAGGATGACCGTGAGACGGATCAGGAATTAGCTCCGCTCCGAAGAACTGAGACGAGAACAAGGAACAGTCACTAGAGCTCTGCAAGCATACAAGTACATCCACCTTGCCTTTGACATGTTTAGGTCAAGACATGTGCAGAGCCAGTTCCTGACCTGCCCGCGTCGTTGATTATCAGGTCAAGTATATCAAAGGGAGTCCTGTTGTCGTTAAGGGAGTATTATTCCTTGCAGTAGATTAGTAAAACAAAATACATGTCAAATCATTCACAAAATCATTATTGTATCTTTGATAGTCCTGGACGGACGATGACACATGTAAGCACATAATCAGTATCCTCTAACATCTTGTTAAATAAACCCCAGTAAGCAGAGTTAATGAACCATCTGCCTGACCTCGAGAGAGACGTTGCCACAACTTTAAGAGAGTTAATACGAAAAACATTAAGAACACATCACAAGACTCAGTACTATAGATTTTATCTCGTTAGCAGAGGACTAGATTTAACTGCTAAGACTTACGTTGCTTCTACTAATCCGTTTTCGAGGTGTTTCGGCGTACAAATCCTGGTGATCAACACCGTTGAACGGAATCTCCCCTAGATCCGGTGTTGGCAGCGTTGGCAAGGCACGGTTTGCGACCCGGTCCTGGCGCAAGTCATTGATCCGTCCTGTAAATGCAGGGACAAGAAGAGATTCCGCCTTCAATGGAGGCGGTCTCTGTCTCTTGCTCAATTTCTTTCTAACTCCACGCCGAGGAGGGGCTGAACCATCTGAATAGGTAGGTAGACCAGCGACTGCGTGGGACAATTCTTTACGAATGCCACCTTTGGAAGGATCCTTGCGAGATGGGAGTTGAACTTTCAGGGGGTCCTCAGGGCCACGACCGTTATCTTTTTCATGGTGGACCTGTCTGAGACCTGGATTGCAACATGGATGAAGTTTTCGGGGATCGTCTATCAATTTCGCAGCTTCTTCGTCATGCTTCTTACGCGAACGTCGTCTCATGCAGCAAAACAGGGCCAGCAATAGAGCGATAAGGACAGCACCGCCTACAGCACCACCGATTATGGCACCATTGTTGTTTGAGCCAGTGGAGCTTGTAACATATGACTTGGTCAAAAACATACGTATAAAACGTAAGTGATCTTACGAGGTTGCTGCCTGGATAGCTGCTGGTGGTACCACTGATCCTGTACTATTTGTGACTGAGGAAGTAACAGTCATAGATCCGGAGACGAGAGTTGTAGGAACGATGGACCCAACCGGTAAAATGGCACCGCTAGATACTAGAGTCATGCTACTGCTTTGACTCGAAATACTATGCCAATAACATCCAAGTAAATCTATTGTATCGTGGTCATATGTGGATAAAAAAACTTACGTCTGAGTCGATGCCGGCAAGGGGACTCCGCTGGATGGTGAAACGACCCCATGTGGGTTTGAAGTTCCTGTAGAAGACAAAGGAAAATCAGATGAGACCTGCGTCGAAGCTGGTCTGGAGGCAGGGGGCTGCTGAGACGGCAATTGCGTAGACGAATGCTGGACGGGCAGAATAGACGTAGACGAAGAGGCTCCAGGAACAAACGTTGAAGAGAGTGCCTTGGATACGCTAGACAAAGACGAATGTACCGTTGCCGTGCTGGATTGCACAGGCCTGGAACTAGGAGAAAGATTCACAGAACAGTCTCCCTATGAACTTCAAGGTCCACAGTTCGCGCGAAGATCTTACCTGGAAGGAACGACAGAATGCGAAGAGCTCTGGACTGGTAGAGGAGTCGAAGACAAGCCAATCGCATTTATCTGCGAGGGCACCGGCTGGATGCTCGACAACACCAAAGAATGTGTCGATAGCTTGGATTCCGGAGAACCAGAGATAGGGCCGAGACCTGGCGTTGCAGACGTTAAAACGGTCGACAAAGTTGAAGGGGCCGCAGTATCCGAGCGAGAACTTAAACCAGAACCAAAGGTAGTAGAGGGAGTTGGTCTTAAACCAGGATTCCCTGCAGATGAAAATATCTATCAAAAGTGCACCTCAAGACGATTCAATTTACTAACCCAGAGGACCTGAAGCAAGTTGAGTAGAAGGAACGTTGGAAATTGCCTGACCTGCAGGATTACCTAGACAACACTTCAGTACTTTGACCGTCTTGTGAATGTTTGTAGTATTTGAAGCCCTGGAGCAGCAATCAATGAAAATGATATGTAGATGTTGACAGATTGATACATACCACCAGTGATACTGCCATTAGGACCGTTATTGCGTCTCCAGGACGCAAGGATTAAAGGGGACATAAAAATAATAAAAAAAGAGAACGAAAAAGCCTGCGGACGAAGTGGACAACGTCAAGCTGTTACTTCGTCTTCTACGGACTTTCAAACGAGCCATGACCGGTTACTGTGAGCTCGGTGTGATCCGAGTAATTTGTGCCTGTTGCGAACTGTTGTGCACCGCCCAAATATCTATTAGGCTAAGGTATTACAGGGATACGTTAACAATTATACAACCAAAATCTTTCAAGGCGATACAAACGAGCGGCAGAGTATCACGCACGCAATAAAGTAACAATAAAGATCGTGGGGAGCGTCAAGATGATTGGATTTGCTCCAAAAAACTTTATCATGATGTAGGTTCGCTAGCCTTTGTGCCCTTAAAGACACGAATAACCCGAGCGCATGTATAATTCTCCGGTTCTTGTGAATCGACAGTCAAGGATGGAGCCTTTGGAAATTTACTGTTCCGAGAATGTAGGGACGAGTAACCCGAGTCGGATGAATCAGTAGACAAACGAGAATTGGACGTCTTGACAGCCTCCTCTGGTTCTTCCATCTTCAGCTCGTTCAATGTATGCGGCAAGTTGAACCGCGTACGTCGAAAACTATGGTTCGAATTGAAGCTCGGTACAAATGGCTCGACAAGAACCGAGACGTACCACTCATATGACCAAAATGCCGACAAGATCTCCTCATCAGTCATCACATTGTCGCCCTCTTGCACTTCACGGATGTATTCTATGAGTGCTTTCTTGCAAGAAAGCAGCGTGTGAATGTTTTTGCATATTGACATCTCCATCTGGGCAGGATCCATTGGTGCGAATTTACCTGGATACTCAGGACGCTCGTTCATATCCATTTTCTCAGCGTACAAGAGTAAACCTGCAATCTCCCTTTTGTCACCAAGTCGGGTAGGAACCGAGCTCCCCAAAAGTCGTCGAGCCGCCTTGGAAGTGATTGTCTCGGGTAGGGTGGGCGGAAGGCTGGGTTCGAGGACAACAGGTACTTCGATAGGACGATTACCTCCCTTTTTCCACTCCCACTCGGCGGTGAAAAGCGAACCCAAAGTTTGTTTGTCGCCTTTGGTGTCTTTTACATGCAACTCATACCCGGCAAGTGGAAGGGCTACCTTGAACGTGCAAGGCTGATTGTTCTCATTCGCGGCTTGTTGGCCAAAAACATTTGTTATGCGATCCTGTATAAATTCATGAGGGCGAGGGTGGACCCCGTGCTTGAACCAGATCATCTTCTCGAACATCTCCTCCATGGCACTGGACACACAGAGGTTTTGGTCGTACTCGTCATAAGCATCGGGGTACGTCGCCCACGAGTCATGGTGCCATCGTGCAACATTCTGGCCACTGGCCTTGTCATCGGCATGACAGTCATCCTGGCAGGTAGAAGATCTGTACGACGTCGATCCTACAGGTGATGTAGGGAGCGCCTGAAGGTATGGCCAAAGGAGCTCGTCGTCGATGACTTCGAGTACACCATCGGGACGCAACACTCGGTAGACCTCGCTTAGGACGTCAGGCCAACAGGCCTGAGGTATACAAAGGCCCAGGTTTGCCATCCGGACGAAGTCGAAAGACCGATCGTCAAACGGCAGTCGGTTTAACCTAAAGAAGATGCGGATCAACAAAGCACGAAATGGTGCGTGGATAGTACTCACAAGTCCCCTTTGATAAATCTAACATTGTCCTTGATAGTGTGGTCGATTCGCAAGTGATCTGGCTCCACCAAATCAAGGCCTGTAACCTTGGTGTGGTGTGCACGCCAATGTGTTGCGGCATCAATCACCCACGTTCCTCGCTTCCCACATCCAAGGTCCAGCATGTTTCGCGGTGGCTCGGTTCCGGAAAACTGGTGGAATGTCGGTGATGCCGACGGGTAGAAATGTCTTAGCAACTCCGACGTTTGAAGATCGCTAGTTGTAAGCGTAAGTCAGGCACAGCGTGTACGGAAGATCAGGACTTGACACACTTATCCAATGATATAGCACCATAGCCCTGCATGTAGGGCATCCTCGAAGACGAGGCGGTCTGCAGAATGTCTTCCGAGTCGAGATTTTGACTATTCTCCCACTTTGGAAGCGATCTCCTGGGACGGACAGGCCTCGAAGGCCTTGTTAGCTTTGAAGCTTCCTTGGAAGGAGTAAACGTGGAGCCGGAAGCCTCCACGGAGGAAGATGATGGTGACTGATCGATTGCCGCCGACCTGCTCGATGCCCTCGAGAGCACGCCGGCCAGCGATCGCTTCTTAGACGGTTTCTTGTGTCCAAGAGATTGTGAAATCGTGGTACAAGAGTCGACCAGCTGAGCTTTTGAGCTGGATGAAGTGAGAAAGGCTGATGCTTTCCGGAGCATGTCTGATTGTACGTCTTCGATTGTTTTTACTGCGAAAGGAGGAGGGGATGGCGATCGCGAGCGAGGAAGTTCCTGTACAGGCAGATATACCGTAGTCCGAAGGGCTGTTGGAGGTGGTAAATAAAACGCCATTACTGCGCCGCGATATAAACGAAAAGATCAAAGAGTCAAAGAGGTCGAGTGGACACTTGAAGCGCTTTGTCCTCCGTCTGTCTCAGCAGATGACAATGACCGTTGTGGCTTCTGGGCTCCTGGTGTGGACGCTGCTTGACAATGGTTAAGAGTAAAACCCCCCAGCGTCAAAACGATAAAACTGGGACACAAGGCGATGATGGGGCTTGTGGGAATACATATGGAGAAAGTGATCCGAAGCGTCGGGAACATCAAGACAACAGATTGTCGTCATCCATAGTCGGCCCATGTATTGTTCCAGCCTGGATTGACGATCTCGTGAGGGTTCTAAGAAAGGACAAACGACGGGATTTGATCTAGTCAAGGCAAAAGAAAAAAATAGGATTGGCGTTATTGGACTCCGAGTCTTCCGAAGCTTGAACTTCCCTGGAAAGAAGTCAAATCTCAATGACGAAAAAGCGCTCACGTGACTCACCAGTTCCGATGTCAGCTTTAAGCCCTCAAGGGTATTAAACAGCCTTATTTCCGAGATCCCTTTTAACGCGCTGACACGCTTCAATAGACTATGATGTGAATTCACGACGAAGATGTACATAGCTCTAAAGCGGGCTTTGAGAGCAATTACTCTGCGCATAAACTAGAAAACGTGTGGAGCGCTGAGATGTAATATCTACAGTCAGGATCTCCGACGGAACGGTCGGACGAGTACATCGATCTATACAAACTGAGACGATTACTCATCCTTCTGTGGAGGCGGGCCGCAAGGTTGAAGCATGCGCTGCACGTGTACAACAATATTAAAGAAAGAGTAAAGTCGACGGTGGTCAGAACGTGCCTCAGTCATTTCAAATTTTATCCTTCCAATAGACTCCCCATCGGCAACAGCAAGATATGAGTTGAGCGTGGGGTGGCCCACAATAGATGACAGTGTATCTCGGTGTTGATGTGTGAGCCATTCACTGCAAATGGCATGAGGGAAATCAATGTCGGGCGGTGCATCGAGACTCACTATTTCGTCAAGTCAGCATGGCCTGAAAGTGGCATTAATAACAGACCGTGCGGATTAGAAACGGGAACAACTCACCAGTTCCTGTGTATCGAGCATGCACTGCGGCCGTTTTATCAACCTGTCGTATGTCTGATAAACCCGATTAAACTCACAATGCTCTAGCTGCGTGTTAGCTGTATATCTCAGTTCTGAGGACTAGGAAGATAAAATCAATACACAACAAACGGGGGTAACGAAGAGTTCACTTACCATAACGAAGTAAGAGATGAGAAGAAGTGGCGGATGCCGTGCGCGGCGGGATTGTACTGTACTACTATGACTGATACTGCAAAACTCAGATCTCGTATCTCAACTCTCAACCGTCTCCTCGATGATTTCGATTCTGAACTGGAACTTCTACTCGCACAAACTCTTCCAGAGGCTCTGCTACCACTCAGCACAATCCAACAGGCAAAACTTCAAGTCACTGTGCCTTACCTAGTGTACGACCTCATCATCAGTCCGTACAGCTATAACCCCGGGGCATTGTGGAACCCCAATCCTGACGCTGATAACTGTCAATCATAGTCTATCTCAAAACACAGGGGATCGATCCAAAATCCCATGCCGTTTTCATAGAGCTGGTTCGTAGATTGCCAGCCACTAAACACGCGTGAAATTCATCCTATACATCCTCGCTACACAGGACCGAGTCAGACAATACATCGAAAAGATCTCAAATGCAGAAAACCCAGAAACCAGTCAGTTTTAATAAACTAACCTATCATTGATTCATTCCAAATTAGCGCCAATGCCGTTCTGTAATTACAGGGAAAGCGGCCGTAGACAAGGCCGCTGCCAATCGCTTTATCAAACACGCAATCACTCAGGTCAAAAACCAGCAGCAGCAACAACAGCAAGATCCGAAAGTCTCAGAACCTGCTCAAGCTCCTACCTCCTCGACCCCCGTGCCCGTCAAAATGACGAGCAAAATGCTTGCACGAGCTCAATATGAGAAACAGTTGAAGGAGTCATCCAACGAAGAAGAGGAAGAACTCGAAGTGTTCGATGACAAGGACCCGGAATCCGATGAACCTGATTCAGAGGCAAAAGGAAAAGCTCACGATATACCTCGACCAGGTGATGAAGAAACGCAACCACAGGACAGAAAACGGAGACAGCGTCCTATGGACCCTTTTTCTGGCAAGTTCCTTTATAATACTGTATTCTCTCTCTGACTGTTAAATGTCCTAATTCCAGGTTATGCAGACAAGGATACCCAGTCACCTCCTAAAAGAAAGAAGAAAAGGAACGGCGAACGTTCTTAGACACAGAGCATCTCAACGAATGGGTCTACACCAGCATCATCCCAAGCGCTTCCCGAATCACATAAGGAGAAAACATAGACCAGAACTAACTCATGCAACCAGACGGCCACAAAAAAAGCAACACGTAGTCGTAGCCTACTAGTGGAAGATATATAATTGATGTGATATCTAGCTGGAACAACACATTTGAACAACAAACATCATGAAAACAATGTTACGTACATCACGAGTGTTACAGCGGCGGTATAGCCAAGAACAAAGTCATTGATACAAAAGATAAATCCTTACATTATTATACAACCCTCGCGTTGACTGTTCACGTCGAGCAACGTCGGCGTATTCGCTCCCGCAGGCCTTCTCCCCCCGGGTGACCACCAGCGTCTGTTAGTCGATACTTGGAGGTCATCGAGTGCCTGGCTAATTGCAGTCTTACCCGAACCCTTCTTGGCCTTCTGTCTCTTGTCCCTCGCAGACTTCACGAGGTCAACGATCTGCCAAGAATAAAACGTCTTTAAAACCACCCTCTTCTCATCACATTCATCTAGTCCAACGTCCAGTTCCTCGTTATCCCTCCCGTCTAGAAATGCCAACTTCTTCGCATCGTACGATCTCCAACCCAGCCTCGGTCTGATGTATGAGGTGATATCCTTCATCACATTATCCCCCACATTTCTGCAGTCAATAGCGACAATCTTTGCATCCACCATCTCTCTTTGTCGGGATAACTTGACAAATTCCTTTACAACTGATCCGGAAAGGCGAGTGCTATCAGCTTCCAAAACCTTTAGTCGAGTGCATTTTTTGACGAGGTCCAAAAAGGCATCGTTGCTGATATTCATCGCATATGAGACGATCAAGTGTTCCAGGGCATGTCCTGGCTGTGGTACACCGCTTGAACCAGTCTCCACATCGGGAGTCAGAACTTGAATCACTGAGTTGGTAATCTCGGTGGCCTCTTCAAGGTCTACTTTCCGAATATACGGCGTCGTGTTGAACAGCCTGACGAGCCCATCGTCAGTCAGCTCCGAGCCAATTCCACTCATCTCCAAATGTTCCAGCAGAGGGACGGCGTGGGCCAGATGAGACGCCGCAATATCTGTCAGCAGTGCGCAGGAAGATAATGATAAGTGTCGCAGGCGAGTGACCCGTCTTCGGTACTTTGTGTTATCTCCTATATCTCGACCGGCCTCTCTTGCCGTCAACAGCACGGTTTCCGACTTCAACTCGTCACCTTCTGAACACGCCACAAAGGCTTCTATGGCAGAGTTGTGGAGACTAGCGATGTAGCTCAAGTCCAATACCTCTAAATAAGGCGCAGCTTTTCCTAGAAAAAACAACACGGTATCCGCGACATTTTTCAAGCCCGATAATCGCAACTCCTTGAGTGGAATGAGGTCTTCTCTATTGAGAGCTTCAGATGCCATATATTGTATCCCATCCCCGTCAAGGTTCGGACACCGGCTCATATTTAAGGATGAGAGTTGTCTGCAGTGTTCCGAAAGCACATCACAAGTAGAGTTCGTTACGGCCGTAAGCCCCTTCACGTTGAGTGTCTCCAGTAAGGGCGAATGTATGAGAAGTTTATGTAGAGAATTCGTCGCCATGGCGGAACACCCCTGAAGATTTAAGTAAGTTAACTGTGTGTGCGCGAGGGCGTCCGTCGGTGTGGACATAAGGCGGAGATCATTGCTAACACTCGACAGAGTGGTGGGAAGAAGTCGGTTGTGCCCCGTCAAGTTCAGACTTGTTATGAACGGCCCTGCACCGGCAGAAATATGGGACAAAATATCCGGAGACATTTTCGGAAACGAGCTGAGGTCTACCTCTCGCCATAGTTGTCCGTCAAATACGAGGGACTTCCAAGCCATGGATACCTGTTATAGAAAGACCATCAGGTCATTTTTTTGAAATCCGACGAAAATGACTGACCCCCGCAAGTTTGATGAGCTCCCGAATCCCCTTATCTCGCCCGACCCATTTACTCTTAACTGAAGAAGCCCTGAGAACAGTCCATTTACCCCCCGCACTCAACTGATGAAATTCGGCCTCGTATAAGGAAAGGAACAAAGACAAGATTTGTAACTTCAATTCTCTCGGAAGTAACTCATCGAAGAAGTCGCGAGCCTCGACAGGCACTGGTGAGGATACACTAGGTTCTGGCGATGAGATGATATCCAGCGGGGATGGTGCAAGAGGAAAGGGCGACGAGTAAGATCGACCTTTGGCTTTGAGGATAGCAACATCTGTAGGCTTCTCCACCGAGAACACGGGTTGTGCGTAGAGCGGTGCTACATGTGAGATATCTATCATTGAGACCGAAGCAGGATCATTCGCCATGTTCTTCGGATCCACGCATCCCGGTAGGAAGCACGAACCTTGGCCAACACGCGGAGAACCAGGCAAGTCTGTGTCCACCACCCCATTGGAAGGTGTGACACGACCTCCAGAAGACGATCCTGACGCATCTCCCCGCTTTCGGAAGAGGAGCTTACGGGCAATGTTGGAAGGGGACCCAGCCTTGGGTTTTGCCCTAGGCGATGATCGTGCAGTCGCAGAACGGGTGGAGTGGACAGATAGGTTAGAGAATGAATGGCGTCGCGGTGGGAGTTGTCGCATGAGATCTTCATTAGGGGACGGTAGGTTAACTATATTCTCTAATGATTTTGAGTCATGGACAGCGGTCTGTATGGGACTATCGTAGGTCACTGCAGCACTGGAATTGTAAGAAGACGGTCCTGGTGTGGAACTCCGCACGAATTGAGACCAGCCGTCTTCTCCTGTGGATAGTGCGGGTAAAAACATCATTGGAGGCAAGATGGGAGGAGAGGATGTCGGTTCTCTCGCTTTGCCTTTTGCAAGATAGGCTACGGATGGCCTATCTGCAAAATAAGCCCCTCCCGTGATTGGCATATGGCCCTCGAGCGGAGTAAGGATGTCGAGGGCGACTTGATCTTGCTCAACACCAGAATTTGGAGTTCGAATAGAAGAGACGTCAGCGGATGACGATGTGAGAGGCGAGGAAATGTCTGTTGTGTCCAAACGCAACGACGTGCCCGATGAGAAAGACGATTCTAACGATAAAGCAAATGTATCATATTGGTTGTGGTTTGTCGGCCGACGGATGAGCATGGGCTGTGAAACACCCTTTCCCTTGTTATCGTGCACATCACCATGCACGTCTAGCAACATCGTTTCATCTAAGATGTCATTGCTCGAGAGCAACGTCAAAGGGCGATGGGGGTGCTGCATTGGGCTGAACTGGTAGGAAGGGGTGTCAGATCGCTCAAGGCGGGCAGGAGGGGACGATGGCCTCGAGGGGAAGTACAGGCTATTCACCCTCTTTAATGTATCACTGCCATCGAACTGGAAGATGATGCCCTCGCTATCTATCTCATCTCCAAGATTAATGAGGGACATAAGTGCTGAGATAACTGAGAAAGCTTGATCTGGTAAGGTGCTGGGGTTGCTGAGACTGTGTTGAACAGACTAAAAGCAGATTAACCATCAAAAAGCGGAAAGGAGGTAGTCATGGGCAGCCTGGGGCGAGCAAGCGTGAAACAGCCACAGTCTGGTTGTCCGGCTTGGCTCAAAGGATAGAGCTTGATGACATAATTGATTACGAGGAATCCTGTCATACATTATAATGGTGTACGGAACAAAGGTCAAATTATACGGAGAAATATATGTCATTATCATAATCTGCGCGTCGTATGACTTGTTACAGTGAGGTTTTAGAATGACACAGACATATACAACGGCACGCTTCAACGCAGAGTCAATAGAAAATCGTCCACGATCAAGAACACAATTGTCAGAAACAATCCAGGACGGAAAGAGAGAACTTGCAGAAAGGGCAAGGAGACAATAATTCATCGCACCGCAGAAGGGGTTTGAAACGGAGCATGTCAATGTTTTTCTTCCTTCTTTTTCTGCCAATTAGCGGTCGCCATTCTAAACCTTTGGAATAAACGAACAGTCAGACCATTGACCAGGTATAACGATTCCTTTGAGCAAGACAACGGACCGCTCGCGATGATCCATGTCAGGAAATTCTTCCTTCAGCTTTTTCAATTCACTTTTCAGAAACCGATTATAAGGGTTCGATTTCTTGGTCAAACCTGCGCTGGACTTCTCTACATGATTCATAAAGTTGAAAATTTAGAGAGGGAGATGTAAAAAAAAACGACTAGCAAACTCACTCTTTTTCACTGTCGGATTCTCAGTCACTGAAGCCATCAGAATGACTGTATACAAGCTCCGCAGAGGCCCTGATCTGATGGGCATTCAACCGACCTTGAAATACAATAAGAGCGAACACCGCTCACAAAACTCTGGTTGTAGATGGTTGCGGTAAAAAAGTAAGAGAGGGGTTACCATGTCAAGGCTTCAAATCGAGGGGTGGTATTTGTAATGCAGGAGAGCAGAGACGTCCGAAACTGGGGTGGTAACATTAACGTGATTTGTGACGGTCGCGTCTTACGAGTTCCAACTATCATTTTAAAGTAACTACTACATAGTAGCCAGTAAGTAGCTGATATCGGTATTCTTCACAAGAGGTAATACATATTCGACAACAGGAGTGAAACACTTATTATACACCATCACTTATGCTCAGTCTAGGGTGAAACTTATCAAGAAAAGAGGGTCTGGCAACTTCAATCACCAAGGACCCATTGAGGAGGTTTCCCAATCGTTGAATTGTTTTACGACGGTACTCTTTGAGCCTCTAGTCTTAGTCACCGAGTCATCACCACCTGGAAGTTCTGCAATTTCGAAACCACCCGCATCAGGAGTAATCCTATCTTCGGCCCCATCGTTCTTTTCGGCTCCGCGTCCAGGTCGAGTCCCTCTTTTCCCTCGATAGACAGGCCTTGACCCCGTATCCGCTATACGATATCTCCCGTAAGCTTCATGACGACTTCAGTCAGCTTTAGTCACAACTCACCCCTACTTCGACCTCTGTTATTGCTTGGCATCCCGCCTCTCGGTCGTCTCCCTCTACCTGCTGTTCCATCTTCCTTCTGTTTCTCCTGTTCCTTAAGCTGTCGAGAAAATTGACGACAAATACCCTTTGAACAAACCCGGCCATGTGCACTACATAACAACACTTCTTCTTCATTCAGTGGGTCGTCCCATAACGAGTCTACGACAGTGTTCGGCGAAAGGTGATTGACAGAAGTCGTAAGAACGGAGTCCAAACCCTCAGCGACCACGTCCGGTGCATAGCACTCGTCATCGATGGGTGGAGTCGTGGCAGTCTGTGTTTCTAGAGCATCCGGATCAGAGGAGCTGGAACTATTCGTCGTAATTTCTCTCTGCATCAATCCAGGTGGTAAAGATCCGCCAGGCGGCGGAGGTAAACCCAGTGGTGCAAGAGGGACGCCGGGAATGCCAAAAACAGCTGATCTCATCGGAGTTCTTCCACGTCGCTCTACCGAAACAGTTATCCATTGTTCACGATCGAAAGACAAACGAACTACCAGAGAGAGGCTCGGCAGTACTCCCGGTGCTCGTAGCTTGAGAATATTTCTGAGTGATTGCGGGTTTACTTTGAACCCTCGCACTTCCTGGCTTGAGCTTGATGTCCACCCACTTGTCAGATCCGACAACTACGGGGGAAGTGACATTTACAGAATCTTTCGCATCCATAATTCATGCTCACCGAGTTGGGAAGGTTCCTGTGGCATGTTTTTCCCCCTAGGGAAATGTTCGACAGGGAGCGGGCGGCAAAATCTGTCATTCGTTTGGTCCTCTATTGGGAGATCGCAATATACAGATAGCGGATAAGGAATTCTCATAGGGCTGAGTGAAGGATAATGAGCTTAACAACACACTGATCATGATACATGATGCGTACGTGATAGTCGCTTTCATGCGATTCCATTCACTCTATGTAGAATAGCTTTTGAGTATCGGATCTCGGGTCAGGACTGGCGACGTGTCGTACTTCGTTATACGGGGCAAATCTGAAGGAGAGTCAGTGACATTGCGAAACAGATCAAGTGATATAACCGCTGACTTGTTCTTAGCTGTTATAGCTCCGGGCATGAACCACCGATCCTGGAAGACGACGTAAAACAACAGTTAACATATGATCAAAGAAAGGCTAAACTTCAAAGTCTATCCTCTTCCATCCTGGGGGGATCCGTATTTGTTAAAGAAGATGCATTTCGTCATAAATACGAATGTGTACACACCGGCCTTCTGCACCTGCCTGCTTGTGCTATATTTGGAAAAGTATATTCTGCTGACTTTACCTTTCTCATCTTGAGTGGGAGAGATCAAGATATCATTCCAAGAATGAGCGCCAAGAAGACGTCTCCATTCTTCACGAGAGCGTGTTCTGCAGACAAGGAGATTCCAGGCGGAAACTTACCACCTGAAATGCATGGCATACCTTTCTACTTCTACTATGACCATGTTACGAGCCTTGAACGCGTTGATCAGGACTCATCGATGGAAGTAGCGTGGCACGCACAGGACCAACTTACGGATGGCTTGTGATGAAGAGCAAAAAGGTATCGAGGTGAAATGATACATCCCAACCACCGGGCTAATGCGATCGTGTCTTTTCGTTCTTCGAGGTTTGCATGAGCGGGATAAGGATAGTTGACGATCAAGAAACGTGGTTCATCGTCGGAGGGTTCAGGAGTCTTCTCACGTTTGGGCATTTTTTTCAAGGATGAGCAGGTGAAATGCAAGGACGATGATGGCAGAAAACAAGAGGGAGGTATTTGAAAGGAACTACAGAAGAGCGAGTCGACTCCCAACAAACATTCAACAACAGTGCGTACATAGTATGTACGTACAGATCCGCGCCGCAATCTAAATACTAGCCTCTTTAAGTCCCGTCGGAGCGACGCCCGCAATCCCTTCGATAACACTGCGTCCGCTGATGATACCGGTAGTGGCGATTAAGAATCGTCTGCCTAGATAAAATGGTCCTCTCACTTATTAATCGTAGTTAATGATATGGATCTACGCACCTCGGTTCTGCCGACTGGCCCATCTAAGTGCCGCAATTTCCGAATAAGTACACCCACCGAGGAAGAATACGGCCGTGGTTGTTGTATGTTCGCGGAAGTTGGCTGGAAAGATATCAAACTTCAATCTCGGGTGAAAGAAGAAATACTGACTTGTGGTCAATGCAGTCACTCCAGGATCTGTACCTCCACGATCCTTTGTTGTGATATCAACTGTCTCTCCTGGTATACTGCCTACCACGTCATCGAATCCTTTCCATCCTACGATGGGATGCGCTTGGACCTTTCCACAGGCATTTCGATCATTCTTAGCATCGCCATCATCGACTGTCTTTTTCCCTTTATCCATCGCAGGGTTGCTTAATACCCCGCCTTTTTGAGCAACACATTGAACCAGGCGTACACTGATCGGAGCGTATCCAGAGTATACATAACTGATGTCGTTCTCCAACTCGTCAGAAGATTCCGGATCGTCGGTCAAGAGTCGAAGAGACTTGCACAAATTGACAAACGGATATTTCAAAAGCGCGAGTTCACTTGGTGTTGCTGCCGCCTGAGCGCTAGGTAATAAAATTGAGAGCGGTGGTGCGGCGAGAGACAGTAAAAGAGGTAAAAATTGATACCCGTAAGTCTTGGAGAGTGTGTCAATAGAATTCAAGTATATATACCACCTGTTTTTACCTGTAAGAATTCGCGCTTGATATTCTCTAATGTCTTTGCTTTGATGCCCCCAGCAGTAATGCTAGCTAGACATAGCAATCTCACCACTAACTGCATATCGGCACCTTGAGATATCATGTCTTCGATAGCATTGACTTGACTCGACACGTCATATGAAGCCAAAAGGTCTTGTAAGGTAAGAGATCGAGTTCCCATTACAAAACATAACGCAACGTACTTTGTTGTATTTCCAAAGACTTATTAAATTCGGCAGTACGAGTAAGTGGGACAAGCATTTCTGATAGCCCAGTATCTACGTTTAAGGGGACAATTTAGACATGATCGCCACGAAAGGAGGCAAGGCATACGTAATCTTAAAGATTGATGTTCTGTCTGTAGTCCTCCAAGTTTTCCTACGAAGTCGCGCAACTGAGCCACAGTTTTAGCTTTATGTCTGAGCTATACATTTTCCTGAGCCTCATGAAAACAACAAAAACAGGGAAATACCCGTACCTTGTAGTCTTCGTCGAGGCGGTGTGCAACTTGGTTAAGTTTCTTTCCTATTGAGGAGAAGTTGAGATCTTGAAGCTCAGAGTAGAGTGGATCCGTTGCAGCAGTAAGGTGATGCTTTTTCTTCTTTTCCTTTGTCAACGATGTTGCCGGAATAGAGGGCAATGCGGAAGATCCAGCAGCTGGAGAGCCTGAAGCAGCTGGAGCAGACAAAAGAGAGACGGGCAACTCGACGCATGCTGTTTAAGGTCCTGAAACCCAGCGCAAGTAAACATAAAAAACACTTTACTTACAATTCTTTATGCCGATCAATTCGTCGATTAAACCCTCATATGTGAGCTGGGTCAGTAAAGGGGTTATCATGTCAACCTTTCGATCGAGGATAATCAATGAGTCGAATCTGCCAGTCGGAATTGAGGGATCGTCAGAAATCGGAAGCGATTGTCTGTTCAACAACTTCGCAAGACGCTGTGAAACAGACAGGTTACTCAACCTTGGATTAAACGGGTTTACTAGCAGTACTTACTGATGCACAATCACCCTTGCTAATTATGCGGGGAAAAATCCCGTACAATTTCTGGAGGGTAATCAGTGCTTGTGTAGAATCATATACACTTGTCTCGTCTCCATCCTGTATGGGAACGATCAGATGTCGGGTATATGAATGATGAGATGCGTATTTCATTCACCACCCAAATTTCCTTGAACGCGTTGTCGTTTTCTAACGATAGGACGTCATCTGACAACGGAATAAATTGTAGATTGTACGAGGTGACTGTAACCTCTCCCAAGACACCCTCTTCTTCCAGTATTCGATTCACTAGAGTAGATACTCGGGGGACTAAGACCAACGTATAGGTATGCTTCTGGGACTCCTTTGCATGTCGTTTTATCTGGTCTTGGAACGATGGTGAGCAACAAGTGTTCAGCGTAACGACAATGGTCTGCCGCACCGGAAACTATTTTGATGCATCGGATGAATGGCCGGCATAAATAGATGATATTCGTAGTTGTGGAAGACAAGGGACCCGGTTCAAGCCAAAACATCTTGTCGACTCCATGGTGCTGTGTTACGCTCAGAATGGAAAATCCGGGCGGTATGAGTGGAGCCAACCTTCAGTAATGAAACCTCTGTTATGAGTCCAAGCGGTCCAGCAATTGAAGCATCAAGAACAAGAGTTTTGGCACCGTTGACCTGCTCAAGGATTCAGCTACCGGTTTGGAATGCTACTTCCGCTACTGGCATCTGAGACGGACCGTGTTTAATGTGTCTATCAATGTTTTCCGACCAATTTCCTTCAGCAGAGATAAATCAGGGCCGGGATCATTGTCCTGGTCAAGTCGTGAAGCGTGCTCGTCTGGAACTGAGCTTGAAGCAGCCATGCGTTTTCAGTCAAGTATCGAAACTTGCTGACAGCCTGAGACAGCGCAAGGTAGGTGGCTAGTAGTTTCTGTCAA
>QGOD01002554.1:53805-105283 GCA_003313065.1 Sarcodon sp. MG97 | reverse complement strand
GCGCAAGGAGCTAATAGGTGGCTAGTAGTTTCTGTCAAGTTCTCCATTAGACACCCATGCGACAACTTTGACTTTTTTACGCTATTCAGCCTTACACCGTAGACAGAAAGCGCGGGACAGCCCATACAGCAATGGCGAGCCTTCTATCTGTAGAGGTAAAGTGCTATCATCTTACTCTCAGATTTGCATGGTTTCTACAACATATATATAGATACGTTGTCGTTATAGCACATTCTGGAGGCCAGACCTGGGTACGAACAACAAGCAAAAGAGGTGAATAACTCGCCAGTTAACAGTGCTGCATAATCTTCGTGTCGTCACAGCTTCAGTTCTGATGTGAACGGTATCTGCCTTTCCAGCTTCTCAATCTCTCCGTGCAGTTCTGGTGGTTTGGATTCAAGAGCAGTGGCTATCCTTTATTGAAACCCTACTTCGCTTGCGCTTCAAGCACCTTGCTCACATTCGCGAATCTTTCAATAATACTTTTGTCTATCGCTCCCAAGGTCGCTCCTACTGTTGTCTCTGTCTGGGTCAATAAAGCTTACTGTTTGCCACCAAAATCTTGAGAACCATTTCTTTCCAAGTGCTCATTGCTGTCCCATCTGTCTCTGTTCAATAGTTTGAGGTATGTGGCATTTCTGCTTCCTACAAGGGCCTTTGAATAACAAGTCCAACCATCACCCCTAAGATTCCAATCATCTGTGGTTGAAGCCCCATTACAAGTCGCCTGTGGGTAGTATGAAGGCGAGACATTTAGCGTATGAAATTTCACTATACGGTCTGTGCTTTCTTGTCGACTCTTTAACGAGTACCTTTGTAACCAGGCAAAGTGGTAAGGTTGAGCCTCGTCTCAAGGTCCCTAATATTAAATCCATGCCATCACATATTACATCGTCGAACACCGATCGTATACTTTTCGTTGCTTCGCTCGTCGAGGAGATTTTAGGCGTCTCTGATATCATTAGTGTGAATAACTGCGTTACATCTCTTCGATATAGTTACTTCATCTGAGAGATCAAAATTCTGCTATATACACTCCGCAGACGCCTACCAAGCGTTCTTAAAAATACTCACAAATTATACGGATCTTATAGCCAAAGCCAGGCAATGTTTCACGCGCCCATGAACATTTTATAAAAAGTAATATCATGTATTCTTTTCTTCTTTTCGAAGATAAGCAGTAAAGGTACACGTGATTAAATAAATGGAACAAGTATACAGGAGATCAAGTTGGTTGAAAACGTCACGAAACAATCATACAAATACACTCACAGTTCCCACAGATCTTGCTATTCTCAGATCAGCTCATCATCTGAGCTGTCATCATAGAGAACTACGTATTCAACTCTAGCCTGGGGAGGTGCAATATGTTCCACAGTATCCTCCCAGTTGACGGAATCATTCGACGATAAAGATGGAGACGATGGAATGTTCACAACTGACAGGTCCGAGACGTCAGACCCAGAGTCAGAAAAGGTTTCCGTTGTCGCGGCGGATGTGTGGGCAGGAGGATTGGTCGCTTCATTTGCTGATGGTGCAGAGGACCTTTCAGGAGCAGATTGAGGCATGATAACCGAAGAAGACGCCAACGAGTTTTCGTCGGAGACATCAGCAGCGTTCTGGGGCTCTGAGACTGTGATACTAGTCAAAGAACTGTGTGAGGGGCAAATAACATGTAGAGACGGGTCGGGACGTACTCTGCCCAAAGACTATGTCCGAAGTGATTGCCTTGGCCATCGTTCAATCGCCAGTAGCTAACGTATTTCCCCGGTGCATCGGGAGCCTAATATATGATCAAGACTAGGATCGTACTTCAAATCAATTATCATACCTTCATCTCACCGGTCCAAACGTCAATTTCGGCACCAGCCTGAACCTTTCCGATGTGAACAACACCTTGATCGTTTTCCGTCGTCAATTTGTCACCCGCCACAAATATCAACTGAGACGTCTCAGGCCAGTCCCTGAGTCCATCGTTCATCATTTTCCAGGACTTAACAAACTCGGCCCCGGGAGGAAAAATCTGCCCATCTGGGATGTTGTTATCGGAGATAAAGGTAGCACGAAGGGGAAGTTCCGTTTTGGCTGAGAGACTGGATCCAGTCGCATTGAAAGGTGTTGGACTTGAGGTCGACTCTACCGGAAGCTGTATCACTGATTTGACGGCAGGGCTGCTCTGCTTTGAAGCTTCGTCTGTCGCAATACTAGCGAGGTCCGTGGGTGTATTTATCGTCCTCGTCATTATATCACTGGGAAGTTTCGCGTATATCGTGGGCCGTATCATTGGGGGAGGGAAATCCGATACAGACGGGTAAGCCGTAGAGGAGCTCGGGTCGGTTGCATTCGCTGGAACGGGCTGTAAGATACTGTTCAACATGTCTTTCATCTCTGGCCACAGATCTCGCCATTGCTCTGGATTGAAGTTTTCGATCCGGGGAACCGATGATACATCCGAGGGCGTCAAGGAACCAGGGATATGAAACGTGTCCAACTCAGCAGAAACGGATATAGGATCGTGCGCTGTCGTAGTTTCCAGATCGTCAGCTGCCGTTGGTTGGATTGGGGCAACGGATGGTGGCATGCCTGAGCCTTGCGGTGAGGAAGCGGCGGTTGGGAGCGGAGGGGCTTCCACAAGAACATTCGAATCTGAAATCAAGGGACCTGTGCAGTTCACTACTGGAAGTGTTGGCGTCGACGATAAACAATCGCGTGTTTGAGACATTTCAGGGAACGTCATGAGATCTCCGACAGGAGACGGTTCAAATGATGACGGAATTTGCATAGCAGAGTCATTTGGTTCGCACGAATGAACAGGCGGAAGAGACGGTGTCTTGACAATCGGAGTAGTATGGACGCTAGGAACTTCAACCAAGGAATTCTGAGATACGGCAACTGAGGGTTCAACACTTTTAGTAGATGAGGGCACACGAGATACAGGAGCCGGAACGGCAGCATCAAGTGTTTTTATCTTTAACATATGATGCGTCGGAGGATGAACTGGTATTGGGAGAGCCTCGCAATTTTCACAGAGGTCGAAGTCAGGACATGTCATGCACTAATGTAGATGTAAGCAGTCTCCTTCCAGTACACCAGGAATAACCAACCTTGTATCGAATGCCACGGACGGGCTTTTTGCAGCCGTCACAAAGAGCGAAATGTCGAGTCGAGGCTCTCTTTCTCGCCTGAACTTGACATTAGTAAATGAACAAGAAAACAAAAAATCAACGGACAATCAGATTTGAAGGGTCTTTAACATTAACAAAACTGTGACCAGGGTGCTGTTCCGACGTAATCCTACGCAAGATCAAAAAACAATTCAGGTGAATGGAGAGTAAAAGATAAATTACCTGAAACAGGATGCACAAGTATCGAAATCTATACAGTGGTCAACACACTACAGTTGCTAGAGCAACTCTGACATACCTGGGCAATCAAGGCATTTCTATGGATCGAATGCATGAATTGTCTGATAAAGTCTTATCATAGACGGTTAACTTACAAATCTATCACCGCGGATGCGTGAATCACACAGATCACAAGTTGCATTATGTACTACTGGAATGCTCTGATTGGGTCCCTGTTCATTTTGGGACAGTCCAGTCTGGGAATGACGTGATTGTTTCTCTTCATTTTCACTGAAGACAGTGTGAACAATAACATGGCCGGGCTCCTCGATCTTGAAGAATTCATGCGACTGAGCATGTTCTTGACGTCTATCGGTGATACACGAAGTGCACATGTCGTAATCTGTATACACCCTTCGTAAGGTACATTCATGTGATATAGCGTAAACATACCCGGACAATCGAGACATTTGTGCCTGATGCCACGAATCATGGTCTCACAAACGTCGCAAACGATTCCATTATGGACTGGCATTTGTTGAGTGTATGATCCAGGAATTGGAAGAATGTTTTCACTGTCAGCCGTGGACGTTTCTTGATCAGGAGGGACGGCTGTGGCTGCAGTGGATGAAACAGGCGCCAATTGTACCGCTGGGATCCTGAAGCTGGGATCGAACGCCTTCATGACATGTATGAGGGTTTCCATGAAATCAGACATAGCCTCGTGGACATCTTGTTTGCCCTGAGAGATATTACAGCAAAGACCTGGTGTGCTCGTCACATGCCGCGGACCTAAAGCATGAGCGGGTGTGACACTAGGCTGCCGTTGACAAGATACAGAAGGCATTGGGTCTACGTCCATGGGGATTTGTGATGTATGAATGCTGGGTGAGGGATAAAGGATGGGTGGAGGCGGGACCGGAATGGAATATGCAGGAGGTGGTGGTGGAGGAGTAGGCAATTTACGCTGGGCCCAACCTGCCGCCCAAGGAGGCGTAGCGGGAATACGTGGAGGAGTGGGTGCAACGGGTGCAAGAGGTGTACTGAAGGTGCTCGAATAGTGGCTGAAGCGCCTTGAACCCCATTCTTCAGGTTCTTTGCCCTTCCTTATGTTGTTATTCGGACTGAGCGAAGGAATGCTAGACCCTTGATTGAAACCAACATCCTCTACAGTAAATTTCAACAAAGCGCCAGGCCATTCCTTATTACGATAGAGAGTAGCAAGCTGATTATAGCAGCTCTCTGTGCGAATCTCGTTACTAATCAAGTATGTTCCAGAGGACCCCTGTTCGGGAGAGAATAAAAATCTGCGAAGTGAGTAAGAATGAGTGATAGAAAAGACTTTGACAAGCTTTGTAGAAATTTATTAGTTGGTGGAATGATAGAGAGGAGTCATGGGGCGAGTACGTACCTGCTCAGAGATATCCCTAAAGGATGGAAAGAAGGAAGAATCGAAAGTGAATTTTCGAGTCTCATTGTGATAAGTTGCTTTAACTGTGAACA
The DNA here is from genome assembly GCA_003313065.1 of Sarcodon sp. MG97. Taxonomy (NCBI): domain Eukaryota; kingdom Fungi; phylum Basidiomycota; class Agaricomycetes; order Thelephorales; family Thelephoraceae; genus Sarcodon; species Sarcodon sp. MG97. Next base: position 100,436 of record QGOD01002554.1, on the reverse strand, counting down.
TGGTAGACAACAAAGGTGTTAGGAAGCAGGCGACGATTCTACCGGCGCCGCTGCGTGCGTCACTTTAACAGTTGTACCGTCACATGTCACGACGTTAGCACGTCGCCCATAACGTGTCACGTCCTTTTTGCTGTGATGACACGATGATATAATTACGGCGCCGGACATGGACTTTGATTTACTTTCGAGTTGTCGATTTGACCCTGCTCTGCGAAAGGCCGACTGGAACTCAACGGTCAATAGCAAGTCACCTTCTCCATACCTCTTACTTCCCTATGTCGTCGATAGATTCATCAAAGCTGCACAATTGCACAAATGGTCCGTTCCCCAAGAGCTGACGTTAAATAAGCTGCAGGATCTATGCAATGAGGCTGTGCAGGTAGACTGTGATCAACCGCAGAAGGTCATATTCGCTACACTCTCTACCTATGCCTTGGGCACCCACTCTATTTTCCATTAGTACTTATTGTTGTTGCAGATCCGTATACTTTTGTCAACGTCTGGAGAAATCAAAATCTCAGTCTCGCCTGTTCCGCATGTATCGCGCAGTCTGCTCGACGCAGCTGCGATCAATCCGTTGACCGACGATCTTTCATCGCTCGAACCCGTTGTTTATGTCTACTTGGACACAGCCCAAACCCCTTCATCCATTTTCACTTCAACTAAGACGACAAACCGTCCCCACTATGACGCCGCCCGTGCCAGGTTTAACCTCCCACCAATCGGTTCCACACTGCCCCCTGGCCAAAACCCGTCAGATGTCCTACTGCGCAATACCAATAACCGCGTGACTGAAACTTCCATCCGTAACATCGCATTTTATCGCTCAAATCGATGGGTCACTCCTTCCCTCGATACTGGATGTCTGTCCGGTATTATGCGTCGCTTACTACTTGAGCAAGGACTCGTCCTTGAAGGCAATATATACAGTAATGACGTGAAGCCAGGCGAAATAGTTTTGCTGTTCAATGGCGTAGAAGGTTGCAAATTAGGGAGGATTACATCGTTTAGTAAATAATTTTTATGCATCAATGTCCATTACTTTCAAGTCATCTTCATTTAATACCCCATTATCCATCTCTTCGAGTAAGAAGTCGACCACATAACTCTCCTGCACCAACCTCTCCATCCTTGCAAGATGTCTCTCCGTATATGGAATCAACCCATCCATAGCCTCTTTCAACCCACCTTCGTTCCCGATGGTTGCCGTGGTTCCCCATTGAGGCCTGAAAGCATCCATCAATTCCTCCGCAGTTCTGAGCTTCACAACCGCAAATAATATCCCCTGCGCGATTCCACTCGTCTTTCCATTTGAATTCCAATCCTTCACAAATCGGATCAACTTCACTAAATCATCGCTCGACAAGGTTCGTATTACTTCATCAACTGCCGAGTGCCCCGTCAAAGATTTTGAAGGTTCTTCGACGACCATCCCGTTACGGATGTTTTTGAATACGGATAACAATCGCCCAGGCTGTTCCATCGCCAGCGCAAGCAATATAGCATTACGATAGTCCTGAAGCGACATATAATTCAAGAAGTCCTGTTCTCTGTATGATATGATCAGCGCAAGCAAATATAGCGAACACAGTCAGTGTGGTGCCACCTACTTGGAAACTGCTTCCGCTCGTTTCACCTCCTTTTCCATTTCTTTTTCTTCTGTACAGTCCTTCCAGAATGTAATGACGGAATCCGCTGCTCCGGATACAATGGTTTTTTCATCGTGGCTGACAGCCAAAGCCCATACCTTCACAAGTTAGGGGCCTAGAGCGTCAGGATCATATCAATTACGCGTACCTTATCCTCATGATTATCCATGGTCGCTACACATTCCTCCGTCCTCACATTCCACACTTTTACTAGCCCATCTGACCCGCAACTCGCCATCTGTAATCCCTCGCTCAAGAAATCGACCCTCAAAACAGAATTTCCGTGTCCCTCGAACGTTTTCAAACAACTGAAGTCACCCAAGCTCCATAACTTGACAGATTTATCGCCACTCGCAGTTGCCAACACTTTTTCATGCTTCCCAAATCGCACGCACCATACACCCCTCTTGTGACCTTTACACGTTCCGACCAGCTTCAAGCTCCCCTGCACATGGTTTGAGGAGTAATCAATTTCGTAAACCTTTGCCGTTCTATCCTGCGATCCGGAAGCCAACAGGCGATCGTTCGGCGCAACATCCAACGAGTTGATGTCCTTGTCATGGGCTTTGAGTGTACAAAGACTCTTGCACTTCAGAACTTCTTGGGCTCGCTCGTAGGCAGATGGAACATTAGACAGATCCCACATCTTGATTGTCCGGTCTTGACTTCCGGTGAACATAAATTTCGCTTGGTTTTCATTATCCTGCCGAGACAAAGCGATGGCGCCTACGCTTTCTGCATGTCCGTTGCATATTGCTACGCACCCCCACTCCCAACTATCCATTGTGGATGGACAAGGAGCCCATAATCTTGCGGAAGAATCCTTGCTCCCGCTGGCGAGTAGATGCCCATCAGCCCCACGATCGAGACATAAGACAATTTCGGTGTGTCCTTCGAGCAGCCTGGCGTCAAGAGTGGAAATATCGTAAACACGAACCAACGACGAATTCGTAGCAATAGCTAGATGGCTATCCTTTTTAGCGGTATCACAGTTGATGAAAGTCGCGTCAGTGATTTCGTCGTTAAAACCAATAAATTGACGGCTAAGATTTCTTTTTGAGATCGAATGAAAGAGAATGTTCTGATCTCCATGAACTGAGACGATCGTAGAGATCGAAGGTATGTACCTGGAAGCTCAAGGTTCGACACGACACCCATCGTGCTGGTGAGACGTAAAACTTACAAAGCGTCAAGAATCTGTCTAGACTCTTCTTCATCACCTAGCCTTACTTTCCCCAGCGAAAAGGAAAGGGTCCCATTTTGGCAATCCCAGATGGAAACAACACCTTTCTCCCCAGCAATATAAAAATGAAGTTTCCCGATCCCGTCAGAAGTAGAAGAACTTGCAATGTTCTCATCTGGATGGAGTAATCCGACAGCTTCGACGCGTTCTAATACTGGAATTGTCTTCACAAGCCTCGGCGGAGAGTCTTTGTTTTTGCCTTTCCCTTTGGGCTTACTATCAGACTGGCCAAACGATAAATCCCACAACAAGACAACAGAGTCTCTTCCCCCACTTAACAACCATTTTCCATCGGAAGAAACGTCCAATCCTCGAGGAACGGACACATGGCCGTCCAACACCGCATCCGGCTTCGACCGTGCACCAGACCTTGCTGCAACGGAAGACAAATCAAATATGCGAATTTTGGTATCAACTGACCCAGTGATGAGCTGCATCTTGACGTCAGTCGTCACAGAAGACGGGTCCCGAGGATAGTTGAACGCAAGTGCGCTGACGACCCCACCGTGGCCTTTGAAAACATGAGTAATGTATCCCTTACGTATATCCCACACTTTGACTACTCCATCTGCGGACCCAGATGCGAGGTACGTCGACGTCGGATCAACTTTGCACACATGGATAGGAGCATCATGTGCACGGGAAATGACGCGTTCGGGCTGCACGCGCGCTGAGGGAGTCTCGAAGGATGAAGGGATTCTGAATATACGTAGAGAAAGCGATCCAGTAAAAATGAGCAAAAAAGTTGAGCAAGGCGAAATGCAAAGAGAATTGATCGACTCTGTGTCCTAAAGGTATCAAAAGTAGTAAACTATAAGCACGAAGAGCAGATAACAAACAACGTACACCTGCAAAGCGACATAGCTCTGTTCCGTGTTCAACGTCGGTTAAAATTCCTTCTTCGCCAACGCAAGTGACGAGCTTGGATCCATCAGCAGAGACGGCAATTGGTCCACTGGTATGAAGGGGTGTAATAGATGTGCGTTTGTCGTAGCTAGAGCAAAAAAATCAGCCCGGTATGCATATACCAGAACGATTTATGGCCTCACGAAGTTTTGAGTTTGGAGGACATGTGGTGAAAAAACTGCAGAGCATGGCTTCGATTGTTCATACTATATATGGTATCACAAATCCGACTTCGATAGTGGTAGATCAAGCAACGCGTATCCAGATGCCTCAGCAATCCTCTGGCGACATTGACCGCCTCCAGTTCAGATTTTGTAGTTTCTCTTCCGCAAGATATCGCAATCTACCCTGCTGCTCAAACATCCTTTCCGCGTCTTTTCTCCGCTTTTCAGCTTCTTCGTACTTACATTCCATGATCCTGAGGTCCGCTCTTACCCTCGAGTTCTCGGCATGTGCTTCTGCTAACTGATCAGACATCTTTACAGACGCCGAAACAGCATCGGCGGATTGCTGCCTCAGTCCCTCTACCTCGTGTCGTAAACGTTCAATCGTCCTGTCGGAGTTATCACGAATTTCATGCCCCCCGTAGTTTGGCCGATGCGCAAGTGTGCCAGAGTCTGATGACTTTGTCGGATGCAAATACTGATGATGCTGTTGTGTTGGCTGTGATTGCTGGAGAAACTGACGAGAACGTGACTCGTGTGTATTCCCGTTCTGTATGGGTCGCAGGAGGAACTTGGATTGCTGTTCTTGATCCTCTTCACTCTCGTAATCGTCACCAGAGGCCCCGTCAACAATATCACTATACCCCGTCATGTCCTCATCGTCACCAAAACTGCTGTTTGCGCCTTCAGAGGTTTTGCTTCCACCTCCCTCCCTGGTTGACCACGTTGGAAGTTGACAACCTGGAGGGTACCCATCCGATGCAGGTACCAGCATCATAGCCATCGGTGGTTGATCAAATACCATAGGCTCCTGTTCCGGATACTTCCTTGGACGACCCCGTTTTCTAGGCGGAGGCGGAGGGTCGGCATCATCAATAGTATCCTTCCTACCGCGTTTTCTTGGACGCTTTGTACCAGGTGGAGCACTCAAATTTACAGTCCAATAGGATCCAACCCCAGGGTCAGTTACAGGTCTCGCTTCACGTTCGAACAACAGGTTCAACGATAGATGATGACGGACGGATTGCTGAGAATGCTCCATCAGAGGTTCCGATTCTGATTACAATATGGCCTGGGATACTCGCCTTCCACGCAGAGCCTGCCGTTTTATACCATGGATATTTACTTTCCATAGCAGCGTATATCTCTCTGATCGTAAGCTTTTTGTTGGGACTGCCTAAAATAGTACATCGCAAGATAACTGGCAGTGTATGTGGAGGTCTCCCGTCTGTATCTCGCAAGCAGTGCAGACTTGAGGGACAATGAGGGTGCTCTTTGTGTTCTACGGATAGGAGGTGAAGAGCGAGGCGGGCCTCAGGAACACGGACGCCTTACCTGGAACCTCTGGCTTTGCATAATAATAAGAATCTACGGTGGTCATCTCGGTAGAAGAGGACGGCGAGGGAGGGGGCCGCTGTTGATCCTCAACCGAGGAAGTACTGGCGAAATGTAAGTTACGGTGAGGATGAGTATATGTGTGTACATAGACGAGATGGAGAGAACGATAGAAAGTAGCTACCTAGCAGGAGACTGGGCATGGTTGAGAATGTGATCTAGGCGAGACATAGTGGTTGTGGGCAAGAAAGGAAACGATTTTGTTTCGGGAGCTAAACAAGAATTCTCGGGGGTTTTACTCGTAACTGGGCGCTGCAAACAAGGACACACGGCCGTATTGAGAAAAAAATCTGGTGGTGTCGACATCAGGACAAGTGCGGCACCTGCGGCTGATGATACGGCGTGCACCGCCCCAAGCACTACTGGATTCATTCCTGCCTTGTGTCTACCGTGCCCTCGAGCCCCGTGAGCTCGTCCTTTTTGTAAAGCGCTTCCATCAGAACCGGGGCGATTGCGGACCATCGAATCTGTCTCCGAAACATACGCAAACACTTGCTCAACATAACTCAACAAATGCTCCTTGCCTGCCACGATGGGAACAATGAATCCCCCATCACGGGAGAGTCCACCTCGATAATCAAAGGTACCAATCCCAGAACATTACTACTGATACAACCGATACAATAACAATCGCTTCCACGTAAACAACCCTCTTTCTGCGCCTTCTACATTAAATCCTGAAGACTGTAAAATAGTCCGTTTGTTTGCGCATCAGCCGATGGCGCCCCAAACTGATAACCTCCCATGGCTTGTGGATCATAATTGTAGGTGGGCGATTCCATCCCAAACGCCTCCATGGGCCATGCATCAGGAGAGCTCGTCTGCGGCGGTGGTTGTTGCTGTCGACTATCAACCCCACTCGGGTTCCCAGCTGCCGTCTTTGGCCACCATCGATACCCCGGGAAATAGGAAGTTGACTCGACCACGCCGCTGACGTCAAGCCCAAGGATATGGGCCATCAGCTGAGTACTAAGGTCCTGTACGCCGACACTTTGTCCAATGTCGGCAGGCACTTTCCTTTCATTGTTTGGCGGTCCGAAAACTTCCCGCTGCAGAACATCAGATATCCTTTCTTTGTCAAAAGCATCTGATGCCGGCCGTTTATTACGTCCCGGATCACCTGACGTGAATGCGTGCACATTGTCGAACTGTAGTTTCACACCATGCAGGAGATCATACGAGCGCTTTGCAGCAGGCCACGGTACCTTCAAAGAAAAGGGGAAAACATTCAATCAGCGCCGGAATATGCTCGGATCGATTGTGATATTTACTTCCAGTGCCTTTAACGCCTCCAAACACTGTTGTAATCCAATCGATGCTTGCACATTTGACGGTCGCAGGCTCACTGATAAGGTTGTAATCAGATCAAATTGTGATGATGGATTTGTCCGATACTCACAAGTCACAACATGCATGATGCTACAGATATAGATCGATCATCAGATCGATATCATCGTAATTAATAGTTGTGGCAACTTACCCAGCACTGAGCAAGTATGGCGTGAGGAATGGTGATGTGCGTCTTAATGTGAACTTTTCACGGAACGCCGTAACTGTCCAAAGAATGAATTGGATGCACAAAACCAATGTGAACTTATTCACCAATCGAGCACACGCGACTAGCGGCATTTTGACAAAGATCAAATGCTTTGAGAGCAATTGTATCAGTTGTCGACGTAATCTTCCCATCACCTGGGGGGCTGATAACGTACTGTCAGTCCTGTAACAATGCATCAACCCCGGAAACTAACCTCTTCCAGTTTGGTATGCTTATAGACACGAGAGGGGTGCACAGTGAGTAATACTAGAACACGCAAACCAAAATATGGCTTACAATGCGCGATGCAGCAAGAGCACAGTTGACCAATAAGATATATGAAGACGGAGGACATTTGGCGGAGGGATAACATGCTTGGTTGCTGTAGCATACCTCAAACAGTCCGGCAGTTCGAGATACCATTGGTCCAGCTCTGTTTCAAGCTTTGTAAGCCATGACCGCCTAGGTATGCGGCTTGTTGTCTTGACCGGATATATTTTGTCCGTGATTGTTCCAATAATAACGGCTGTCATGTCCCGTCAGCGACAAACGCCACAACGGCATAGAAGCGAACTAACACAAAGACGCCCATGCTCTGAAACACGTCATAATAACAGCGGGAGCAGGGGAATGCTCGATTTCTGAGTGCGTAGATGGAGGCCACATTTCTTGTTCCTCCGGCTGCATATCGACACGCGTGAAGATCAACACAAATCAAGAGAGCGTATCACCGACCTGATTTACATCTGGCAGCAGAGTATCGAAATCACCCTCACGGATGGACGCCGGACGTCCTATCGACTCTGATATCAGTGCGAGACAGTAAATCAAATAATTTCCACCTTACCCATATAAATCGCGTAAGTCCTGTAACAGAGATGAGATAACTTTATGTGGCGAAAAAGGGAGCACGCACTTATCAGTAATGCAACACGCCCACCAGATCCGTTTTCGAACCTGCTTTTCTATATCTGTAAATAGATCACGGCCGTTTATTTTCCATCTATCCGCTGATCGATTCAAACCAAGATCTTGTGCCTACAATACGTTAGTTTAGTTTCCAAAGCATTCATTATTAATAAGAAAGATCACCATAGCTCTTGCCATAGCAAGGTAGATCCAACCATGTTCCATCGAACCTGATATAACCTTGAATGATTGTATAAATTGGATTGGATACACACAAACCTATACCGAATTCCCGAACGCCCAAGAGTAGTAAGGCCTGTATTGTCGAAGGTCTGCTATAGTGGAAGACCTTATCTATTTTTGGAGATGGATTTATTTCGGATGTTTAATGAAATTGCGAAAACTCACTCAGAATCCTCTGGGCGTCCGCCAGGTACTGACAACCACTCTCCCACATCCTGCCATTCGTTGGGACTTCCACATCGTCCAGGTATCTCGCTGCAATTGTAAACATGGACAGCAACAGCAACTTGGATACGTTCTGAGAAACTTTGCAGTCCTCTTGCTCCATGTCATAACTGGTATAAGAAGTGTCAGAGAAACGGACTACTACCACAAGATAGTTACACTAGACACATACCCATTTTTCACAGTCTCCCATTCTGTAGTAAATTGTTGTTTATGAATGACTGGAAATATAGGATGAAAATAGGTGAAATAAAGGTCAATAAGGTGCTCCTGCACAGGCAATGGCGGCATCGTAACGTCGTCGGGTTTTTCTTGCAGTAATTGAGCAATATCATCTTTAGCTTGCGGCCAAACTCGAGCCATGGGTAGATGCCATACACCGCCTATCATAGAACGTGGGTTAATCATTACAATACATATCTAGGAACATTACCATCGTGACGGTGGTCTGTGCGGTCAGATAGACCCAATAGATGTAACCCTGAGGTTTTGTCATGGAAACGGATCTATATTATATATTAACACAATTATGCTTTACACAGACAAAGATAAAACTCACTTCTCGATGTTCATCTAATGATAGTTGACCAAACGCAGCACAGCCGTCGTCCGTCCCTCTATCATCCCCAGAAGAAGCGTCCATAGTATACATTGTATCCCAATTTGGCTGGTCTACACCAAATCCGAGAAAATCTGCATCAAGCCTTCGACGCTGAGGAAGATGATCAGATCCGTCAGACGTAGAGTGAGCACCTGGGGAATTAAGCGAGTCCGATTTTGAACGAGCAAAGTCATGACCGAGAGTAGCTACTAGTGAAGCACGACTAGCATCCAGCCTACCAGCCAGGCGGTCCTGCCATTCTGTAGTTGGAGGTGGCAAAACAGCACCGTCTGCAACAAATATCGGTAGAAATGTTAGGAGCGATTGATCTCGCAACGTAAAAATCCAACCTTCACTTGAAACATATTCACGAGTAACTCTGGACTGTCTTCGAGTTGAACGGCACTCTTTTGGAGGTGAACGTCCCTCGGCGTTCATTTGAAATCCCCTTCCCGCAGGGCCCTGGATAAACACGTGAAGCAAAGGAAAAATCAAATGGAAGACATGGAGGGCCTTACAAATCTTCCCGCATCCACTCGGTTAAGCACACCTCTAGCCAGGTCGTCCTGTCTAAGATCGGCCAAGAGGCCTTGTGCACGTGGATCGCTTGTAGACATGATGACACCCAGGAGTGCTTCATAATGCTGCATTCGTTGCTCTATTGCATGAATGTAACCTTTCGGTGGACCCCTCTTGTAACTCGGACCTAGAATGTAAGAATGAGGATAATAGCCATGTTCTATGGATCATCGACGTTTACCTACGAAGGTACACACTAATAAAATGCAACGAATCTAGTCAGATAGAGTGGTGGGAGGTAGGAGATCTCAACAGACCTTGCCCAAAGGCTGCGCAGTTCGCACACTGCGTATCCGAGAGCCGTTCACACTTGCTTTTCGTCTTTCGACATTGATCACAAGCTAGAGTACCATAGATGTCGAGATACATACTCAGCAGTGCTAGCTCGTGTCTAGTACTACTCACCTCTGGTACTTCTTCGCTTTCTGGCGGCAGCATCATCTTCTGACGCATCTGAATCGCGTTCACGGGATAGCGACATATGGTGCAGGCGGCCTTCTAGAGAGCAAGATCGGCAACCGCGACGAAGCAGACAACAGTAGCGAGTGGACAATGCTGTACTAAGACGGTCGAATGACTTTACAGAAGCAAAGGAAGCTTCGGGCTTCCGATGCCGAGTTGCCGGAAACCCTGACGTTACATCCGCATGCGGACTGAATTGTACTATGTTTGATTACAAAACTACAATCAAGACTTCATGGGAAAAACAGGCTGCTGCTATTTCAAAGGTGACCAAGGCAGGGGCAGCAAGATATACGCATCCATGAACTTAGCCAACTGCGACGTCTGACGAAGACACATGAGTCCTTTTTACCCAGCTTGGACTCTCCACTCACCTTTGACACCGTCTCCGCCCATCCGTCAAGTTCCCAGGCCTTTTGACGCGTCTCCTTGCGGGACATCAGATCCCTTAGAAATGCCTCAGTCTATTTCCATTTGATGAAAAGATACGATCCGTACGGGTACTGCCACATGTGATGGACTTGATGAAGTCGTCCTATCTGAGAAAACCATGCCCCAACGGGAGATACGAACCTTTTGCGGGCCTCAATTCCCCTTCGCCTGATCGATTTAAGCAAGGGTGATTATCTTCGCATTGTTACGACATACCACGTGTTCTCCCACTCCAATAAAGTACCAGGGTTCAGCTGGTAAGTCCTCAATTCAAAGATACCGCCTTGTGAATGAGGGGGAGCAGTTGGCATGAAGGCAAACTCCTGGTTGAGTTGCAACGAGCGTGATGTAATATACGGAAGCATCCGCTGATATGCCTTCAAGTGCTGGGTGGGGCAGAATCATTGATACCGGAATGATGGAATACCTCCTGGTTCCTCGCGCTCACCTCTGAATTCCTGATGAGATGACTAGTTTTGTCCAACCCTGCATAATTCTCGTACTCCAGGACATGATCTACGGTCCTGTTAAGCATGTCTCTCCGCATTGTGCAATGAGAAAAAACTCACAGAAAGTATCTTGATCCCCAACCATCGTTTCCCAGCTCCCCGTCAACTTGACATGCAACTTTGCGTCGTCCTTGATTCCAGTGTAGTACTGCTCGCTATTAGCAAGACGTCACACCGCTGTCTAAACAAAAGATCACGGACTACACACGCAGCCTGTTTGTATACGTCCAGAAACTCGGGTTTGACTTTATGTACTGTAGTAATCCGCTTTGCTAAAGCATCCGACTGCAAAATCTAGACCACTAGATAGAACATACCTTCGAACCCATGTATGTATTTGCCCCGAGCAACGATTTGCGAGTGTTGTTGCGTCTCAACTTCCCCTGCCTTTTTCGCCTCTGGGGAACCGTGTAGAAGACTCTTCCATGGTCCAAAACGCTTCAGACACCATGAACATCAAGATATATAAACAGCACATTACCTGGACTGAAATTCCTCGTCTGGCAATACCCGTCAACGCTCGCGGTGGCACAACATTCAGTTTGACACCAGCAGCAATGGCAGAAAACATATTGTCAAGAGATGGAAAGAGAATCAGAAAGGGTTGGCAGCGGCACCGTTAGTACAACAACCTACAGATTTGTTCGGCATTAGGCGCTCGATCTGTCGGCTTCTGATGACGGGCGCTTATAATCGGCGGTATTTGACTCTGTGCATTCAAGTCCCAGTAAATATTGCAAAACTAGGCCATTCACCCTCAGAACTAAAGCGTAATATTCATTTCTCTTTTGAACCAGAGGCAGGTATACCTCTCATCCAGATCTCGTAGATCAGCCAGCGTCCTTCTACAGTAGCATTACTATTATTCACAAGCCTCAATCTGAAATACCGTGCCATTGTGTATCCCTCTGAGAAACGAATACTGCATTCTAAGAGTCCATAGGCAACACCGGGAGCGGTGGTATCCGGCAGGCTATGACATGCAAGAGAATCCAACGAAGTCTCCTTCACATAGATGCCAGGAGTGAGCGTTAGCTGTCTACAATCAAAGTAAGGAGCATACCCAAGACAAAGAGTCTACTGAGCTGTCAAAGTCGCATCTAGCCAAAATCCCCGCGGTCACAGAATTGACGACTAGCGTTATTTCTACATTGTTCCATTGACGGCCAATGGGAGTTGTCATGTCGAGCATGATCGAATCATTGATTTTGGCGCCTAACAGGAACATTAGAATGCTTAAACACACCAGGTACGTGGATTAGACGTACTATGTGCGCTGATGAAATAAGTCGCTATATCTCCATCAACTGCGCGACGCAGCGAATGAGATGATATCAATTCCTTGTCGGCTGCACGCAAGGAATCGAGGTTCCGCAACCCAACGACCAACAATTGTGTAGGATCGGAAACAGAATGTGTAAACGATGGGCCTAGCATTGAAATGTCAGTCGACAAAAGACACGGTGTCCCCGCGCAAGCGGCATAATCAACTGGGTTGAAAGGGAATCCATGTTTAGATGAAACATATTCATATTTCTTCCCACTCGATATAATCTCATTCAAGTACTCCGTTGCCCTGCACTTGAAGCCAGGTCAAAATGATTTCAAATAATCGGGACGGATCAAGGGACAAACAATATGTTTTCTGTTCCTTTGTTCTCCTTCATTCCCTACAGTAAAAGGCTGTCCTCCGCCCAACTCTATTCCCTGGTCGAGCCAAATTTCCGCCACCTCGTTGCGGAGAATGGTAAAATAATTGTCAGCCATTTTCTTGTCTTCCTCAGAAAACCCCAAGGCATCCATCAATGAAAGGAAAGCCGATGATAACGGTCGGTGAATGATTGCACCATGCCCGAGCCACGCAAATGACGTATGAACGGTGCCGTCGGTCGAAAACACTGATAATGATCGGCTAGAGAGATATTCATGCGATGGTAACAAGTGTATAGACCTTGAGTTATCAGACGAGACGATTCGAGCGTGCAATCTGTCTACGAGATATGACTATGGTCCGTTGATCTAAATGAAACCCAAGCGTACGTTCGAATGATTTCTGGTCTCACGAGATAGTCATCATCCTGATTTGTTATCGCATCAGCATACCAAGTAAACAACAAGATACGGGACTTGACTTGAATGAAACAGTACGGCGACTGCGAGCCTGCGCAGGCCAAGAACCTAGCTTGAAAATAGATGTTCTCAGGAGAATTGATAATCTCAAGCTTCGCGGGATCACACGTTGCGCTGCGGAAATCCTATGACAGTGGTGACTACCACATGGTAAAGAGAGATAGTGAACAGCGACGACACACATTGTGAGAGAGCGGTTGAGGATTGTTGTTCCATACGACGATATTAGAGATAATATCGTCCAAAGAATGAGAACAGAGCACAGAAACAATAGACACTACATTCTGAAACCGAGACCAGTTCAAAATCACTGCCGAAACGTTTGGGACAGAAGAGGATTTGAACCCATGATCCAATGCGATCCTGTGATAGGATTGGAACTTGGTTGTTTTCGGCGTACGGTAAGACGCGGGGAGTTGCATATGGAGCGTGTCAAGTATCGACAGCAACTCCGGCTGCGGCGTTTGTGCCTTATACCACAGCCCGACGAATATGGCCAGTATTGTCGGAACCACTAGGAAAAACAAATAGATATCGGGCGAGTTCGAGGACCTATATGCGGGACCAAAGAGAACCATCTTTGAGTACAGCAGTGATGATGGCGGGCCAACGACCGAATGCGAACGCGTCGCGCCATTTGTGTGTAATAATACTATTAGAAACCTATTCACAGCTTTTAACTCTTTCGAACTGCTTCATATCAGGTTATAGTTGTTTTACTAGCTTGCAGCATTCCTGGTCATTGAGTCATGACCGCCCAAATCAAGCCCCGGATATTCGGATCTTTCTCTCTATTCTTGGTCTGTCAGTCTTCACAGCATGCGGATTGTTCGACAGAAAAACGGTAATGATTACGGGAAGAGGCGGCCCGCAACTTATTGCTTGGTTATTAACCAGTGCAATGTCAAATTCCCAGTCCTTGTGAGCAAATTCGGATGCGAGCTCTTCGACTATCATTCCACACGAATTCGTTGTTGTTTTTTTGCCCGAATAGCATCGATTTCCATGCCGTGCATAGAACATACGATGCCGACGTTCCCCGATCTTAATCCCTGACAACAAAGGGCGATACCATCACTTGTGTGCTTACAGTACTGAATATCACTTCTGCGGGCATCTCCACCCAGTTCCGTCGACCCTTTTTAATTGATCAAACAGACATTATCAGGGGCCGAACTTGCATATGGATCAAAAATGATATGGGCGCACATTTAGCATTCAATCTCTTTCACGCTAACTAGCAATAAGCAAAGTCATGTTTGGCTTCATCATTCCATGGTCCGCTCAGCCATTCAGTTCGATTTGTTGGGCTTCTGTACAAGATTCGTTCATTAGATGCACAGCACTATGTACCCAGGTTACACAACCGTACTAGGAAGAATATATGATATAGGCCCATATTATACGAGGCTAGATTAGTATAGGAATAAATAAATAAACCAAACACGGAGCATAAAAAATAATATAACAGGTCCGATGCCAGTCGTCCGTGTGTAAATCATGTTATGCAATAACATGATATGGAGTTGAGAGTTCCACAAATCACCAATATCCTTTGTCCGTATCCTTAAAGCCGAGTTCCAGAGCATCTTCGACGCCATCAGGTCTGGCCCCGTTGTCCAAGCCAGCAAATCCAATGCGATTGTAAATATGTCGCGCATTATTTTTGCATCCCACGTATAACGTTACAAATTTCATATCGTCTTCGTGAAGCAATCTGGTAAAAGAAAGCCGCTGGTTAGATCATGTATGAAAGAAGATTCGACAAGTACGAACCTGCGCGTAACATATCGAACGAGTCGCTCTGCACATCCTTTTTTTCGATGATTCTCGGTTGTATGGACTTTCGTGATGCCGGCAACGTTAAATGAGCTCCGCGTCACAGCACAGATTGTCGAGCATTCGCCATTGATGTTATACACCCACATCTGACCCTTGCGAATAAATTCACTGGCTTCCTTCTCACCACCCTTCTGGTCCAAGGGATAATAAACCTAAAACAGAAAAAGTGAATAACAAACTATTTTTTATGAGAGTAAATAACATACTGCTTCGACAGCGAATTCTTTGCAAAGTCGCCCAACTGATGGCAAATCATCCATGGTCGCTAGACGCATTTCATGTCCCACATCGAGACTCGAGGGTTTATCCACGAATGTTTCTCTCGTGCAATAGCTGTAGAAAGCTTTATAGTACGGATCTTCGTGAACTTGAAATCCAGTCTTCGCAGTCCACTGGCTCTGGAATCCCTGCACAAGATACGTAAGGCCAAAGACGGCAAACACGCGTCTAGCGGGGATATGTGACCTAAATTCATCAACCAACTTTGTCATCCGTGGCTCTATCCATTCACCGTTGGTTTGTGCACGAGGGGACCACAAAAATATAGGATAATCGCCCATGACTCCCCGGGTACAGGATAATACGAGATCGAGTGTGCGTTGTTGTGAAGACGGGTCGTAAGACCAAATAGTGAACCAGCGTGGTACGGAAATGTTGGAGTTCCTTCCACGGGACGAGTTCAAGAAGGCCCAGAGGTTGTCCTCATCGCTAAATGTTCGTCCTGTGTCTGCTGTTAACAGCTTCAAAGCGGGTGCATATACGATGTTTGAGGAGCGCTCCTGGCGCGAAAGGTCGGGAAGGGTATGAGCCAAAAAGTCTGCGCTTGACTCGTGTGTTAAGTGCATGATATGCACGGGGGAAGAACTTGAAGTATCATGGCCAGACATGTCGAAAATATATAAGGGATGATGTTTGACGGACAGAAGTGTGAAAGGAGACGCAGACGATGCTGGAGAGGATTATAAAATTGGTGTATTACATTCCGGAAAGCCATGGAGGTTTTATAGGCATCTGAAGAGCGTTAGACTGCACAGGACAGAGGATCAGGAACAGGGGAGTGGCCGGTTATGGGAAATGGAAAAGAGTTGTGGGTTAATGGCAGTAGGAGGAGAGAGTGAGCCAAAAGATCAACACGCGCGGCATCTTGAAACGGCAGAAGGCGCTGTATGCTTGAAAATCCAACAGCAGAAGGACTAAATCAGAGAGACGAGAGCCAGATTTGACGGTGGGCACAGCAGATGGACGACAGAGTGACTGGACGTTGATCTAGATGAGAGTCATGTGGACAAAAACCTCGTACACTGACGGGAATGCAGTAGCCATCGGACCTCTCGCAGAGCCTTGAGCGCACAACGGTTTCACCAAAAAAAAACATACGCGTAGCATATTTTTGCGGAGGTCACATGAGTGTGATCTGTCTCGATCGACTGTGACATATACTGTAACTCCTGAAACTTTCAGATTCAAACGTTCTTCTCTCCATCTCGGCATCCGCTTCTGAGCCTCACCTTGCAGCAGCGGTAGATCACCAGCTCCAGGGTCAGCTCCAGGCCGGTTCGGATCCACTCGTTCTCCCACGTAGACTTCACCGCCGTTGTTCGTCAATATCAGACGAATCTTTCCTGGATGTACTGATACACCAAACACTCTGCATCGCTCCCAAGTCTCACATAAGCACACCCTCACGCAGATTACTACAAAATACCACATTTATTATTAATATTCGACTTAACACAGCTTAGAAAATGTCAGGATGAGTCACACCGACAGGCGAGGAGGGAATTCCACGTCGAACAGAAACAAAACGCTCATCCATGTCTCCCGATTCAGTGGTGCCGCTGCAACCGTGGTAATAGACGCTTGCTTCTTTTAATGCTCCCGCTTTGACTACCATTATGAATATTACCAAGTCAGTCCTCACCATTCGCTCGACAGTATCAGCCTCTGGGGGCCATATTTTTGGAGCAAAATTACACGTGGCAGTATACGCTCTGAATATTCCCAGATCTGCTGCCATGAAACATTGCACCTGGAGTCACTGATTGGGCGGTCCTTTGAGCGCGGATTTTTTGGCCCTACGGCTTCCGGTTATCGAACAATACCTGGGAGAGTTGTCGACATGACTTTCGCAAGGCCATTTCTTGTCCCAATCTGTAAGCAGACTCTGAAATTATTGCCGCAGCTTTGCTTTGAGAGAATTCCTGGTAGAAGCATGATTCCAGGTTATACAAGGGATACTAATTGGCGTGATAATATTAACGTAATATTAACACGGATCACCGTCCTAGATGTTATATTATGGGTACGGTTATTAACAATGGGAGCAGAGTATACATTCCTGAGCTTGTGACCTGTGGCCTCTACCTATACGAAAAATACAAAGGCTACATATAGTTGCATTGAATGGTGTAAATATCTGCGCTTGGACCGGTCCGTCGGGTCCGGTGAACGGAAATGAGGTCGACGAGAGTCTAGCTTGCTCAGTGGAGATGGTATCGCTCGTTTCATGACTGATGCTATGACTACTTGTAATTCTGCTTGGCTGGAGCATAGTATTCCGGATCCATCATCCTCCGGGTTGCTTGTATCTCATCATCTCATCCCATCCCCCCCCCCTGAACAGAAAGTTCCTTGTTGTTACATTCCCTGTTTCTCCTTTGTTCAACTGTCACCGAGTTCGCCTGTACACGTGAATCAGCCTTCAATGAATTCTAAAAGCTTCCTCTTCGTGATCTCCCCTTCGACTAACCGCTCCCCCTGTCATTCACCATGAACAAATCATCAGTCGGCCCCTGTCTTCCACACGATAAACTGCAGCAACTCACATCTAATGTCCTCACAATGGTCGGAATACTCTTGATATCCCAAGGCTGTTGTCTCCACCGGTTCTTGGATGTTTTCCATCTGCACAGAGACCGTGCCTCAGTAGGCCGCATGGCTCGCAAGTTATGACAGGCCACCCACTCGTCTCTTTGTCCAACATAGATAATTATAGCAGACGGGCTGTCCTCCGCCTCAAAAGTCTCCTTTACGAGTCCTTCGACAGCCCGACAGTCCTAGAGGCCACACTCGAGTTGGAGTTATTTTCTCGGCTAACAATGGGCTTACCGGGCACCACATAACTCCGTCGTCGTTTCGGGATGCATAGAATACCACGAACTGTTCTTTGATGTCCTCCCAGGACTGGGGAGGGGATGGTGCATCGCGAATAGGCATGTCGGTGTTATCCGCGCGGGGGAAGTGTAAGGATGAAACTGTCAAGGCGGCCCGGTGTGGCAAGAAGGACGCGGCTGAAGTACTCCAGATGAGCGAGCACGACACTTCGAGCTAATCATTGCGTTTGAGGGGTCACTTAATTCAGACACTGCCCTCGCGCGAGTTGGTGGTACCTCGTGACCACTTCCATCAAAAGTAACCCAGCAAATTTTTTTTTTTTTTTCTTTGGCATATTTATATGCCAAACAAGGAACCACCGGCGAAACAAATAGGTCATGATGATAGTGATATCCAGTTACTGACAGCCCCTTTTGACTCTCTCTATTGTAGGATGGATCAGTTTACATGTACCAAGCGAGTCGCAACCTTCTTTGTATTTACATGAAACAATTATTTTTCCACGATTCCTAGGTTAATAGTTGGCTGCGATCTTAATACATACTTATTCTCCCCCTATTGATGGATGGGTTGTATGCAGTGCTGCAACATATCATCCTTCGAGAGGATTCTTCTCGATGGCCGCAAACGATTCTCGTGATCGTTGATAGTTCGGTAGAACCGTTCATCTCATAGATGATGCACGGCATCAAGGTCATGTAGGAGATCAAATTTGCGGCGCCGAACTGTCTCAACAACCGCGGCATTGAAGCACGGTCTATCAGGATTGAACGCTTCTCTTTTTGATCACATAACAATCAGACCCGGGAATGGGGTTGTCGGTGTTGAGTCACTCGAGGCAGTGAGATATTTGCGATTGCCGAGAAAGTGAGCCTTGTTGGGGCCTCATCCCTACGCAGCCTATACCGAAACATCCATATACAAGTCGAAAGATACCAGGATCAACACTTCTATTCCATAATGAAAAAAATGAAACATCATGCACACAGAACGTCCGATCAAAACATAACTGGAGTTATCTCTACTTGATATCCTAGCGACGGACTCTATACCCACCGTAGGAACCATAGCCCCCTGAAGATGGGGATGGCATAGCAGGAGGAGACGAAACTGTCTGGTACGTTTGATAACTAGACCAACTCGGGGGTGCAGATTTGTACGTGTTATAGCTGTCACTATTACCGACGGTCATGGACCAGACGCTCCGACAACTAGACAAGCAGCTAGAGAGAGCAGTCTCTGACACTATGGATGTTGTCGTGGAAAAGTCGGTCTTCGTAGAGACCGACGTCGCAGTGGACAAAAATGTTGTCGTTTGGAGAAGCGTATGGTTATCAGTTATGGTCGAGGTGACAGTATTCTCCACAGTCAATGTCTGTGTCATTGATTAGCAAGAGAGAGAAAAAATTGTATAGGAGTATCAAAAACCCGGTAGACGCCTCACATTATCGATGATATCAGTCTTGATCCAAACACTAGTGAACGTCGTCGGCACCACTGAGATATCCGTCTTGGTGACGAAGTCAGTCTGAGTCTCTTTGATGAAGTCGGTCGAAGTCAATGTGTCAGTCTCATGGATAGTGTTTATATCTGTGACTGTCGTTGGGATCAACTTCACATCAGTGACTGTCCACACGTCGGTCTTGACCTCGGTGTCGGTCGACACGTAAGTGATGGTAGTCGGGACAGGCTGTAACCGGGCTCGTTATCTGACGAACATAACCGGCAAATTATCGGGTAAACACCCACCTGCGTTACCGTCACAGTATCATACTTGGTAACAGTACTTGTGCTTGTGTATGTCACAGTAGATGGCCAACAACTGCTTTGTCTACAAGAACAAATCAAGAAATAAGCACCTTCCAATCAGAATAAGAGCCATCCAAAGTCGTACTCATAACTATGGTTGATGATGATAGTCTCGTAGCAACCTTGTGTGCTCCACTATACACAGAACACAAAACAACGCATGATTATAGACTTGTTGCAATGGAATGCGCGTGAACGTACCCAAGACTCTGGTTTGCAAGATCCGTCGCTGGACTTATAATATCCATACCCACAGTTCATGCTCGAATAGCCCCCGTTCATGAACGACGAATAAGGCATCGGGTTGTACATGTCAGATGACGAGGCAGGAGGCGGGGTATACATAGATGGTGCGGCAGGATATGAAGGGCTTGGTGTGTAGCTCGGCATCGATCCATAGCCTGTGCTTGTAACCACCATGCTTGAATCATCCATCATGCTCGAACTACTCATCATGCTCGACCCACCCATCATAGTTGAGCTACCATCCATCATGTTCGAGCTACCACCAGAGCCCGAGTCAGACGGAAAAGAAATCATGGACACGCCATTAACACTTTGTGTCGAAGCGACCCCAAGAAGACAAAACCCAAAAATCAAAGATTGAAGCATGGTTTCAGACTTTTTGAAATATCGAGATAAGATACGCAAACTTGTTGGCGCGAGTGTATAAAAACCAAAGCAGTGCTCAAGGAGAAAAACGAATGAGGAGCGGTCTACGCTGAACGAGAGCAGGCGCTAGGGGTGGCAGCAGATGCTCCTAGTGATGCACGCAAGGGCTGGACACGAACGCAAGCGTTCTGTCAAACATCAATCCGAGTCCAGAGAGCTACTGGAGGTGGAACTCACCAGTAAAAAAAGACGAAAAAAAAGAAGGGCGAAAAAAACGAATGAAGGGAGAAGGCGAAAGGGCGACGGCTGGAACAACGCTAAACATCCGTTCTCTTATACTTGAGCTTTGGGCATCTTTTCTAATCATGTTGTTGCCGGTTAGTAGTAGCATGGCAACGAACTCAATTCACCGATCACAACCGCTTCGGTCACGAAGTCGTGACAAGTAGACTCAAAAAGGTTCATAGTGGGATCATGGTTTCAGCAAATAAACATGTGCATTGTACTTGGTCATCACTTGGCAGACGATGACGGTGGCAAAGAGAAGTCTCCATGTACATCCAATAAAATCTTGAGGGCATTCCTCGCCCTGATCCTGGAAATGTCTTCCGAGCGGTGTTGCGTAAGTGCCGTTTCCAGTTGCGGTGATTTCTTCGGCTCTCCCCAAGGATACTGTTGACAACAAACCGATGAAACCGATCTACATCACCCATGGTGACAACACTTACAGGCAAATACTACGCGTTCAAGCAGATCAATAATTTGTTTCCAGAACAGACAGAACAATTCTCACCTTCTGAAGATATTCATATGCAACTAGAGTGAAGCCGAACTGTGGACTACTCCGAATGATACGAGCAGGACCTCCTTTCCAGAAGGCCCTGAACCCTTCTTCGCGATCTATGTGCATAATCATTAATCATCTGCATAGGCGTCTTCGTGGATAGCTTACAGATCTTTCCAAATGCATCTATCAGACCTTTGTAATTGGCGTGCCCTTTTCGACTTTCCACCTGCAAACGCGTCTTCACAACATCTTCGGAGCGCCATTAAGCGTTTGCTTTTTCATCTATGAAAGCGTTCTTACCAAAGGGCGTCGTCATGTAAGCTGCAGGCATGCCTCTTCAAGGACGAGCGATTACATCATCGAGAATCAGTTACAATATAGAAACAAGTACTTTCGATCAGCGACGATGAAGGAAGAGCAAATAATTGACCCTTACGCAATTGCAGCTGATGCCAAAGTTTCAATGAATGTCAGGTGTTTCCCGTTGTACCCTTCACGGAACAGGTCCTTCTTCAGGTGTGAATAAGCCGGGAAATAGATCGCAGAGAATGGAATATCCCTCATCAAACAAGCGCTAGCGCCTTTGTACAAACCCAGAATTCCGAGTTGGCGAATGATATGAACGGCGCCTTTTGGAACGGCATCTTTCGCGGCTTTTGCAGCTTCTCCCTGCATCTGCAAACGAATCTTGCTGAAAAAAAAGTAAGAATGATCGCAAGAATTCACTGATATCTGGTCTTACACAATCTCTAATGGGTTTGTAAACACCTGGATCGGTAAGGTAATGACACAGAAACTGTAAATTTGAATTTGTTACTTACAACCTGGCAACCACCCGCAGTGCCACCAGCAACAAGTTCCCATCCAAATTTGATTCTTCCCGTTTCTGGATCCATGGCTCGCGACCTGACCAAGTCGTTGACGGTAAGCTTGATGGCCTTTTCAGGAGCAACACCCTATAGAAAGCTGTATAAGCGTCGCAGTAGAAACCTGGACGAGAGGAACTGACAATAAGCTGTGGTCCAAGACCGCGATAGAAACCGAAAAAGCCTTCGTTACGGAAGACTTTCTTCGCGCAATCGATACTGTTCTTGTACATTAGCTGTCCCACTACGGTACTACGCTGATTCTGCATTCTATAACGCAATACACGTAAGTTCAAGAATATACACCAGAAAAACCGGACACACCGTGTCTGTGATGAGAATCAAGTGAATGATGTTAGATGTCCCGCAAGGTATTCGCTCACTCAAACTTACTTTGACTGCAAAAGTTATGTCAGAAAGCTCAATACCTAGAAAAATCATAGCACCTTACCGAGATCAATGGGATACACAATCGTCGCACCGAATGCACCAGCAGCACCTGTAATTATGCACTCAGTTGAGGTTGCGACACAAAGAAAAAACAATATCCTGCACACCTCCCAGAACGAAATTATACGCAGAATGCAGTACGTCATGCATAGTAGTGAAAGTACTACTCTTCTCTGCAATGACAGGAGTAAATTCCTCATGGGGAGGTCTCCATCGTGGGTTGAGAAGTTGTGCGAAGTCAATTAAAGCAAGCCTTTTGTCACTTCCGCGACCAGCAAAATGAAAGATGATGGAAGCTTCCATCGGGGTGAAAAGAGAGTATCTGGTACTTGCATTTGAGTAATTCACAAAGTCTGACTGGTCAATACGACCATCGCGAGATCTAGCAGTCGTCTCTCGGATAATTCTGGAATCGGAGTTTTAGAAAGAGCAACACATCAATTTACAAGCGTGACTCGCCTCTCTACCATGTCCATTTCTACGGAAAATCACGGATCAATTGCAAGATTTCGAAACATGAACGAAAAGACCTACCTCTAACGACATTATGGAATGCTATAACTTGAGAATAAGATATACGACCACCAGGGGACAAAGTTGCCAGAGTCGGCAAGCGTTCTATAACTGTGTCTGATAACTTGTGCCCAGCGATTTCCTGAACTCGACTGATTAATTGAGCCCGGTCATATAATGTCAAAGAACTCACTAAGATAATTTGCTTAAACTGATCAGGCCTGATAAAGCCATCTTCGTCGCTATCCAGATATTTGAATGCCTGTCGCAACCGTTCGCCTTGTAGACCTTTCATAAGCTGGGTAAACTCGTTATCTAGAAAATTAAAAGTATTAATACACCAACTCGAACATTCGTTTTGCAAAACTTACATCCTAAGACGTGTGTCCCATTCTTCTTTCCAAGATATAATTTGACCCAATCGCTGTGAAGTGAACGAATAAGCTTGCTTGAAATTCTTCTTCCTCAAGCCACCACCAACCAGTCAAAGTCAAAAGGTATTGATCCGGGACTGATATTAGCCGTGAATACATTTTTGAATTCTTCAAAGGTAATTGTCCCAGAGCTATCGCTATAATAGAGTATACCTGGTCAGAAACAAGCTTCCTGGACATAATGTGTGCGCAAACATACACGTCAAAGTATTGGAACGCAGTCCAGTAGTCAGCGTCTGGTCTTTTCAGCAGAGTTTCGAAGACGACGAAATCATCCCAAGAGATCAAACCCCGCTTGGACGTGTCGGCAACACGGAATAAGATAGCAAACTGATTGCGCCCAATTTTTGTCAAGTCCTCTGCTGGAGCGATAGCTTTGACAAAAGAGTCTCTATCCAAATACCTGCATCACATACGAAACGGCGTTAACTACAGATTCGTTGAAGACGTAGCATCGAATGATGATCATACAGACTTTTCACCATCTTGCATAACCCTTGCATTAGTATCAAATGTCCTCTTCCAACGTTTCAACTCCGGTTCGGGGACCACCATCGCATTTTTGACCGAAGATATTGCCGATGCTGTGGCCGACTTTTCACCGTCACAATGCACCGTTGGGAATAATCGAGGTAAGGACAAAGGAAACATAAGATTAGGGTATCTGGTGTAAGCCGGAGACGTCTATGGGATGACGGAAATAATAGGAATAGGTCCCACAAAAAGGGAGAGTGAGCTGGAGACTGCGGTGCTGAGAAACACGAAAGCTGTTCGCAACAAGTATACCGTAAGCAGACTCGACTAAGCGTCTACTTTGAGCGAAACGCTCCGTTTTATACACTGGTATATACAAAACACATCACGACTGGACAAAGGCAAGTTCGTGCGGTAGTCGGAAACTGATACAATACATATCTTTGTTTGGGGCAACAGAACGCACGAGATGAAACGATACATCCTCTTCCACTGCATGTCCCAGCTGTTCTTCTACTCGCTGTGACAAATATTTGGTTTAGAATGTGAGAGAGAGAAAAAAAGGTCCTACGTTTCTTATGTCTTTCTCAGCGTTCGCCTGATCATGGACCTCCCGAGTAAAGCAATGACAGTGGATCATTGGCATGGCATTATAAACACCGCTTAACTCCGGAGCAGATAAGAGCCCACGAAATGCATCCAAAAATTCGATAGCCGATCCCGGTAAATTCATTACAAAGTGTGAAATGTGTCGTCGTGGAGGCACTGCCGGCACGTTTTGTTGCGATTTCAGCTGTTGACGGCTATCTTTTTTTGTTGACTTGCTTGTGGGTGTCACGAACCCGGGAAAGGGATCTTGAAACACTCGCAGCGCAGATGATCGGATGAAGTCTCTGCCATCCTCTGCAGAGCCTCGTACCAATCTCTGGACCTTGAAAGAACATAAACACCTCGATCCGATCGACCACAATAGAACAATGCACCTTGTTATTCTCGATGTTTTCCGTAAGATATTTATAACTTTCCGGATTCAAGTCGTTCGCAATCACACCACAGCCTTTCTTCGCTGCAGGTAGAGCGAACGGCCCGACTCCAGCAAAAACATCCGCAACGACGTCCTGAGGGTTGAATAGCTGCACTAATCGATCATGTTCTGTATGCAATCTGGAATTCCAGTACACCCGCGTGAAATCAAATTTAAAAGTACAATTAGATTCGCGCTGTTGGACAGAGGCAATTGTTATATTAGGGGGCCAGAACGATGGAATAAGGACAACAAACGTGTTCGACGATGTAATCTGGCTCTCCGGCAAGAAGCTCCATCTTGAAGAAACGGAACTGGGTATCAATAGAATCTAACTTGTTTACGACTGTTCGTATCGACTTGTTTTTCTACGGACAATGAGAACAACACAGCACCGCATACCAAAAGAAAAACACATACATCAAGAATAACTTGACCAATGAGATGCTTGTAAGGTAGATATTCCTCATTCAGATTGAGGTGAGCTAAATGTTCGGCATGACATAGCATCTTCAAAGAACAAAAAGTCAGTAAGCTCACCGATGTGTCCGGTGGCTGCAAAACCAGAGGGAGCGCCGCTGACAATTTCCTCCGGTAATATAGCACCTAGAATTTCGTCTAGAAAGCAGGTATATGTGCATTCCCGCCTTCATAACTAGTTACACCGCATACCGGCCGTCCAAAAATCATAGCCGAGGTGGACATCATGTTTCACTAACTGTACGTTTAGCGAATGGAGAAAACTTAGAGCTTCATCGCCCAGATCAGCTGGCTTGCAGGAATCATCAGTGGACACAAAAAGATTACACAGATCACACACCCTCATCTGTGATTTGCAACATGACGAGTTTATGGTCTGGTTTGACTGGATTTGGAACGACGCTCTTAGTCTTCGGAAGATCCAGTATCGACCTGGCTAACAGCATGAATTCTCGGCATATATCAATGGAGTAAACACAATACCAACCCTCGTAGTGGCACTGCTCTGAGAATCAAACCAGTTTGTTCCGGAGGTACAGAAGCCGCCAGAACAGTGAGAGATTTTTGAAATGCATCTCGCTGCAGCGACTTTGTCATGTCGCGACGAATCGGAGGTGATGTGTCCAAGGTACTCAGGCGTCGACGAACCATATGTAAGATGTTGAAAATGAATGCTGGTGGCCTGTGAAAGGCGGAATTCATCACCATCTTAATTTGGGAGTTGCTGACTTGTTATTACTACCAACGTGGCTGAAGCGCTGAAATACTTCAGGTTACCCCATTCATCATTCCTAATTCCTTGGTCGTCGCGGCACAATGGATCATCAGAGTCCATCTATCTCTAATCTAGATGTTCTCCGTCATATTGTTGATGTGCACGTTCACCCAACTGACTCTGAAATTTCTCCAGAGGAAATGGACAATCTTGCCATAAAGATATGCGCGATGGCAACGAGGAAAACCGACCAGGTTCTAGTCCGCAAATTAGCGGTCAAATACCCAGACAGAGTTGTGCCATGCTTCGGTGACCTTTCTCCGCAATACCACATGGAAGCTTTCATGTAACGCACGTTGTGTGGATCAGGTTACCACCCTTGGTTCACACACCAGATAGCAATCAAGCCTCCCATATCCAAAGAAAAGCATTATAGGGACTTGTTATTGCCCCAAATTCCAACCCCAGAAGACCTTGACGCATTCTCAAGACTCTTAGCAACGCTACCTGACCCAATTCCTTTACACGAAATGATCTCTGAAGTGCACTCCAACCTTTCATTCTTCCCAAACGCAATGCTGGGAGAAGTCGGAGTTGATCGTGCAGCCCGGATTCCCTACGACTACGACTCCTCTCCCCGTGAATTGACTCCCTTTTACATCCCTATCGATCACCAAATATACATTCTAGAAGCTCAGCTAGCTCTGGCGGTAAAACTCAAGCGTAACGTTAGCATTCACAGCGTGAAATGTCAACAGGCTACTTTGGACCTCTTGAACCGTATGAGCCAGACATATGGGGATTCGTGGCTCGGTGTCAGCATCGACCTGCACAGCTGCGGTCTCAGTCCGCAGATATGGAAGGATATTGAGGTCTATCTCCATATCCTATCACATGCAGCGCGTTTCTCATGCAGCTCATGCAGAAACGACACACAAACGTTTTCCTATCTCTATCAACGGTTATCAACACCCGTTCCCCGAATCACAAGCAGTTAATCTTATCTGCGTCACCCAACCGGCTCTTAGTGGAATCCGACTTCCATGACATCCGATTCTCCACGCCATACACAGTCAACATGCTCAAAATTATCGCAGAAGTCAAGGGATGGGCTATAGAGGAGGATTGGAATGACGACATTCCAGAATCTGAGTGGGGTGTGGTTCGCAGACTGGAAGCTAATTGGAAAGCTTTCGTTGCTGCCAAGCACGTACGGCCAATTCAGACTTCGGGCCGTAATCGCAAATTCGAGCAAGATTGGGTAAGTGGCGATGAATCGGAGTAAAATGTGATATCGAGTACAGCCGGGAGATATACACGAACCCTTCAACAGGGGATACATTTATCAGATAAAAGCATTTATCTCGACATGTAGCTTAGAAGAAAGACTATACAAAGGCCAATCAAGCAACCAACGATTATTGAGTCCCGTCGCCGCCTCGACTTGATCATTGATAGAAGATTGTTAATACCTGGCATAGTATCTACAAAGTCTGTAGGCTGGCTGAACTTCATCGACATAATGGAGAAACTTACTAATAACCCCTGTCATTCGGGTATTGATACCCGTAATAATCCCTCGTTGCCTGGAGAATTCGGCGCGAGTCTCATAGGCTTGACTGTGTACGGGAAGATAAGGAAGACGCTTAGAGCAAGATAACAAATTGCGTACTCAAGTATGTCATCTGTCATCTGATGAGAACTGTCAATTCGTCCCCTTTCTGCCAACAACGAATCCGCTGCGGAAGACTTGTGTGCGCTATTGCAATGGTGATCAACGCAGTCGAGTCAATGAAAGCACAGCATACTCAATGTCGTTTCTTACGCCGCTCAGGAGATTGAGTTGGTCAAGGGCATGTTGCACGCTTGTCTGGACGACTTGAGTAAACCTGTGCAAGTCAAGAAAATGGTGGGAATGAATGTACCTTTGTCCTACGTAGTTCCTTTGCATTATCTTCGTATACATCTCTATGGCGTTGGATGGCACGCAACATGGATTGCGAAGGCGGAGCGTCTGGATCGTTTGCAAGACCAGTCAGCTGATCGTTGATTTCTCCTAGCTAAGGAGACATGCATGCTTTGGGTTAGATATTAGTTGGTAAGGTAATATATGTCGCTAACCTTTGATAACAGTTCATCAACTTCTACTTCAATATCCTTCCACCGTTCTGCTGATCCGGATGCTTCAACATCTTCTGCACCAGGACGTGTCATCGTAGAGGCCAAACGACTGTACGACGTTAGTTTGGAGTCGAAGAGAGATTCCAAAGTTCTGCATTGTCTGTGTAGAGAATCATATGTTGACATGCTGTGTGTATGTTAAGTATAAGGGCTGCGCGTTCAAGTTGCTTGCAACGGCTCGCAAGAAGTATAGTCTCACATAAATGGTAATGCAGGTTTAGGATGAAATCATCTCTGGTCCTAAAAAGGGCAATACTTACCGAAATAAAATATTGGTCATCGTCCGATGCCACCGGCAACAAGTCGTGCGGATTTCAACGATTTGCAAGCAACTTGAACCATGACCGGTCGACCTGTTGATCTTTAACGCGCTGGAACATCGTTGACAACTTTATCTGCCATGGACAGACTCAGCATGTGATCGCAGCGATATTATTTCTGCCACAATTTGTACCATCTGGAGATACACCGATGATGCAAATGCGTAGTAGGCTTTCTACTCAGGAACTCCGTTGTGTCTTTGGATCCTGTCCAGATACCCATTCATTGCATATCAAACCCTATACATCAAGTTATGGTCCCCGGGTATAAATTCTCAGCTTTGTCTTTGCTAACTCCCAACTATCTCCTTTTTTTTTTACTGTACTCTTGTATGGCTTCAAACACGACCTGTAGGTCCTAGATCTTCATGTTAGTGTGGTTCCTGATTCCTCTTGGTATCTAGCTATAGGATCGTTCGTTCAACATTCCCTATATAATTATAACCCCACCTTCTCTCTTGGAGTCATTTTCTTGAGCCTCTTTGCTTTGTCAACAAGTATAAGCCCCCTCAAAGCAACCCATTTGCATGGCCTGACCGCCTTTTATCGTAGTCTTGCATGCGATACAAGCCATTTACCACCGACTGTGGTATTTTTTGCCCACTGTCATTCTCGGGGGAATCGGGGAAATTATAGGATGGAGTGCCAGGGTGTGGTCGAGCAGAGAACCCTTCAACCAAACTCCCTTCTTTATCCAGTGGGTCACTGGTCATATACCGTGCGCTGTATTGACCTTACATGGTTTACTAGAGTGACGACGATAATTATTAGCCCGACGTTCATCTTGGCCGCTAATTTTATTATCGTGGGGAGGTTGATTATTAATCTGGGGCCACAGTACAGCAGACTGAGTCCGTATTCTTGTAAGTATGCAAGGTTTGAACTGTCAAAATGGACAGTAATGATTGTCTTGTTGAATAGACATGCTCATATTCTGCTCATGTGTAAGCCTTGAGTTGCTGTGTCATTCGGCGATTTTTCACAGATTGGGTTGTTTGACAGGATATTCTTGCTCTTATCGTCCAAGCATTTGGAGGAGGGCTAGCATCCATTTCTTACAAACACAAGGACTTGCAAGGAATCACAGTGGGAGGGGAGATCATGCTAGGTGGGCTACTTATACTGCATTTTTCGGCTTAAAATTCAAGACGTTGGAACGGCAACTAATGGGTACCTTGCAGCCGGGATTTGCTTCCAGCTTGTGGCCATCACGTTCTATACCGCCCTTACCGCCGAGTTTATGCTGCGGTTCAGGTATAAGAGACCTGTTGAAAAATGTCAGGACCACACGCTACTGGCGGTGAGACCACTGATTATAATAAAGTACAACAAGGATGAGTTAATGGTGACTGGGGTATCACTGTGCACACTCTGCATGTTTATCCGGTATGTTTACTACTCTAGACCAGATTTGATTTGTAACTGGACGCGATAATAACAAGGGCTGTGTATCGAACCATCGAGTTGGCGGGAGGTTGGTACGGAAAAATCATGTCGACACAACGGTATTTTGGTGAGTGGCTGTCGAATGGGGCGATTGATTTTCCGCTTGATGAACAAGCCCTGTCTGCGTAAAGTTGTTTTGGATGGCGGGATGATAGCTCTTGCCATGCTCGTATTGAACATATTTAATCCTGGCGCGCTGCTGGGGAAGTCTGAGGACACATCGCAGGACGGTAAGCTGGTTGTTGTCGTATAAGGGGGATGCCGGGAGTGACACAGGTACCTGATGGCGGACGCAATTAGGGCAGAATGATATGGACAATGGACATATTTAAAAAGAATATTTAAAGATGAATACAATGACTAGATTAGGACATATCAGAGAAGCTCGCGAAGGATGGAGTGATGACGTAGGGAGAGTGGAAACACGGATGGCAGGGCTCCACCGCGATGAAGGAGGTGGCGACCCGATTCACCCGACCCGAGGAGGGCCCCGCGATGACGCAGCGACGAATTTGCATCGATAAACAACATAAAGCTGCCGTATTGGGCAAAGACAAACGACTTTGCGCACAAAACGACGATCTGTCCCGAATAGGCTTGGCCCTAATAATCCACCCGTAAACTTGCTATATCGGACTTTTCCTCTCAAAATCTCTAAATCCTGGTCTATATAAGCCTCACCATCGGCCTCTCTCTCTTCCTCCACCCCCCATGTCTGCCGAATACTTTCCTCCAACTCCCCCTACAGATATCCCTTCAGTCAACGGTACAATGTCCACTGCAAACCCTTCCGCAAAGGGTGCTCCCTCCAGAGTCACTCTATCCCTTGGTCATCTCCCAAGTAAGAAAGACATACAAGCCCCTTGGCCAAGAACTCCCTCCAAGGTATTTCGCTTGCCTTCGTATATCCTCCTCTCCTGAACTCTTTTGGTCCATAGATAGATCCCCAAGTATGTGTGTCGTTTCCACCGTGCCGGTGTACGCTGATCAAGTGTTGGTTCAGAATCCACCATGGCCTGCTTTCAGAGGTATTCGTCGAGCTTTACCAATGTCTCTTGCAACTTGTTGAACGCTTTCTATAGGATATCACGAATATTCGTTTGCACATGCAACCATGGGTCACCGTTTGCCAACTATTCTTGGCAAGGCGATAGACGACGTTGTTAGAACCCTCAACGAACAGTCGAATGAAGACGAGGTCGTTGATCTCGTTCATTGCATTGAGAGAATGGATCAGTTGATGACCGACCTCTCCGGAAATGCAAAATTGAGACATATCATAGACGACGGGGAGGCTGATGTTGCCTTGTGGAACAAAGAAATTGCGAAATTCTTCCAAGGTTAATCAAACAACTTTTCAGCGTGTATATGCGGCTGAAATCGCGTTTTGTCAGGCAAAACGTTCATGAACGCCCCCTGGTTGTTCGCGGAGGCGTACAAATATCGCCGTCTGCGTGAATGCTTCTCCGTCAGCAAATATTGGCAACACTACGACGTGTTCTTCCGCCAGAAGGTTTGCATGTCGTAGATCCAGTGGCCCCCTAATTTTCACGATCGCATACACACAGTGCGATACTTTTTCTAGATCCCAAGACGCAGTCTTTGAGTTGTCCATGCGTTTTGCGGAATCTTTCAAACTCCCAGAGACTTTCTCGGAAAAGGAGAAGCTCGAACGGGAGCGCCTGATGTTCTTGGAATTAACACAGAGTATGTGAGAGTAGCTATGTTGGTCGTTTCACGTTTTTCAAAATTCTGTAGTCTGCTTATGGGGAAATTCTACCGACCTTTCCCTTCTTATCGACATGACGGAAGAGCAAATCAAGTCTCTTCAGTCTACAGGAGGTGATCATCTCGCTGCGACGGAGAAAAACATCCTTGGCAATCACCTTTCTCAGCTATGGGAAACTACCAAGGCGCTGAAAGAAAAGGGGGGCGGACGTGTCGATGTGATTCTCGACAATGGTTAGACATACAATATTGGTCTCTACATCTGACTAATACATTTCTTTCTAGCTGGTTTCGAATTATATTGTGATTGTGTCTACGGTAAAATTATTTTGACATTTGGTTGAAGACTTTACAGCTTACATTGATCCCTTCTGAAGCCGACTTTTTGATGCAAAGTGGGTTGGCGACTGAAATTCGCTTCCATGGCAAGCGTTATCCTTGGTTTGTGTCCGATGTGACCAAGAAGGATTGGAACTGGCTGTTCAACACCATGGTGTACGGACATTTGTTCTCAAAGGCCACTGATCAGGAGTTGGGGTCCTTGAAGAAACTGGGCCTGCGATGGAAAGTGAGTGACGTTTCTTATCTTATTTATTCCGTCAACTGAACACCTGATTAGGAATACGAAAAACAAGGAAAATGGGTATGTCGGGTACACCAATCAACGTCACGGTTGCGGCGCTAAGATTTATATCTGACCAGGTTTACGAACAACATCCGTTCTGGTGTACCGGGTTCACTTATTGGGACCTGCATTCAGAAGCTCCAGACTTGTTCCTTCACCTATCACATTCAGATCTTGTCATGTTCAAGGGCGATCTTAATCATAGAAAATTGACGTACGACTGTGCAGCACCAGCGTCAACACCTTTTGATGTCGCCATCGGTTTGTTTCTAGTTCTCTTTACGTCGTCTGCCATGTTCAACTTGATCTTCAGGACCTATGGCCAATGCGGCGGGAGCCCCCAAGATCTGTTCATTAAGGACGATCAAGAGCGATGTCGTTGTCGGATTGGGGCAGGATGGTGATCAGATTGCTGAGAGATTAGACAAGGAAGAACCCGGGTGGAAAATCAGCGGCAAATATGTGAGTTGAATCACAATCTGATCGGGCTCTTGAGTTTATGATATTGATGTTATTGCGTCTAGGCTGTCGTCCTTTTATCAGAAGGCCGACCTGGGGAACAAGTCAGATTTGGATGAACTGACAAGCAAGTTGTATCGTCTTTTAACTTTCGTTTGCCCAGAGGACACTTTTTTATATGTATTAGCCAAGCTGCTATGTTACTGAGCACCCCGAAAGATGTTGTCGTCTTAGAGTTCAATAACTTGATTTGATTTCTGCCATATGATAAGAGCTCTGCAATTCATTTAGATACCCATATGGTCACAGGACAGAGAAAGATATGTACATATTAGTTAGGGTGACGATACGATTAGATTGTATTTGAATGACTGCGTTTTCAAAGTCCACGTTACGATATATGATACGGCAAGGTGCGTGAAAAAATGATTATAGTTCCTTCCGTCTTTAAATCTCGTCGCCTGCTCATCCGGCACCAGGAACCTGCCGGCAGGAAAAGAAGGAGAGCAAAGCTAGACAGAAAATGAGGGCCTGCAGGCAATTTGAGGTAGGGGGGAGGGGGAGTGTCAACAGAGAAGATATGTTATCTCAGAAAAGAAACAAAGAAAAAAAGACAGAAGGGACATGAGCAAATTCACTTTGTAGGGGGGAATTCGCATTACCATCCGCGGATCAAGCAGACAGTACAAGGCACAGACACACCTTTGCAGCATTGCAGATGGTTTCGTGATTGGCGTTGTGTGTGTGTGTGATTTCTTTCGATCAGTGGGTGTCTGCTCGTGGGAGAGTTAATTGTGTTGCTTATGTATGCTCTGGCGCGTGTAGGGTTGGTGCAAGACAAGATTTCCGTCATAGATCGTTCCAATCCCATAAGCAAAACCGCATATCTCGCCAAACTTTGTCTACTGTGATACCCCCTCCATTGAGACGTGACGGTGCGGGAGATGCTGATGATGTGGAGGACGTCGAGGATGGTGACCCGACGTTATCTGGGATGAATAGTTGCGATACAGGATATTCTGAATCCTGCCATGCTCGTGCACTGTATACAATTGGCGCCGATGTGTTTGTTTAGCGGGATTTGTATGCGTAATTAATGATAAAAAAAGGTAGGACGGGGTCACTGAGAAGACAAGGTAGACGTACGTGACGCTCGCCACTTTAGAACGCGTCTTGAGCACGTATTTGTAGATCGAGCCTGCATCGAGGACGAGAGTCACGGTCTCTCCTGGTGGGATAAGGACGGCACCAGCGCCGCCACGATTGTTATAGTCTCGTAGGAGCTGTAGACTCGTGCAATCGTGTGTGTCGTTTGTAAAATCCAGGAGAACGTCGTAGGACTGAATAAGGCCAGGCATGAGAGGAATGGGAGAAGGGGACGGAGGTGGAGAAGAGGGATTGGCAAAGGAGGGAGAGGGGGAGAGAGAGAGGCAGCGCTGCTAGTGCCGAGCAAAAGCTATAAGGGAGAGTAAAGAAGGAAGGACAGACGCCGGAGAAGAGGTGTTGTAAATTACGGCAAGAGTGAGAGGGACGGCACGAGGAGGAGAAGGAGGTGATGGAGAGGCTGATGAGAGCGCGCCGAACGAGTTCTGACATTTTGGAACGAACGTCACTGTGGTCATCCAGTGCTCCCGTTTTACTAATATTGGCGGCAGTCGTCATGCCACAATGACAAGACAGCCTCTCCCGATCATAGGACGAGCGGCTTTTCCTTAGCCCACTCCTCTGACCCTTGTACAGGTACCACCACGGCCAGAAAGCAAGATTCTCCGTACAGTTCATACATTCGGGCATGCTCTTTCAACGAGGACGGTAAGCAGCGCAGAGATCATCTCTTTCGGTCTGATTCAGATCCGCTCGGTTGTTTTAGTGATCCAGTGATTTTGCTGGCAATCCCGGTTGAGCTTCGTCTGGTTATCTACGACTTCTATCTCGACGATACCAAGCGTATCCTTGACGACCGTCAACCCGCCAACACCCACTACTTCCTGCTGCACACCTGCAGACAGATCTACCAGGAGGCTGGGTACATCTTGCGGCAATACGTCTCTCTGAGAAATGAACGACAAATCGACGCTTTCCTCCAAGGAGCTGGGCCTCACCTTGCTCAACTCCGTTGGGTCGACGTGGCCAGCGACGGCCGTGTGATTCATGATTGTGAAACAAATACGGTTCGCCCTCATTATACCCACCACCCATGCAGCCAACACGTTATTTACAACCTCTTCTCTTAATCAGATTACTACTCCTGTGTCGCAATTGCACTTGGCGCTGTGCAAGATGCCCTCTTTGAAAACGCTTCGGGTATTTGAACTCAATCAGGGCCTTCCCATCAACTACAGACGTGGGTTATTTGATGACGCAAGCGTTCCCATGGCTGAATTCATTCAATTTCTATTCCCTAGACCTCAATGGTTTTCGAGTGCGTTCAGATATGGAACGGTCAATGTTTCCACCCGGGAGTGCCAAGCTCGATTTATTATCGTACGAGCTTTACCTCGGAGCTGAAACAGGGATATCTCTGTTTACCGCGATCCCCTCGACACAGCTTCGGACTCTTCGGCTTACTGGGCACTGCAATTTCTCGCCTGAGACTCGTCGTCTCGAACACGCTTCCGCCCCTATCACCTCGTTTTCATCGTTGCAACAGCTCACGATGGTGGCAATAACCGGAAACCAGTTTGACC
Organism: Sarcodon sp. MG97; assembly: GCA_003313065.1. Taxonomy (NCBI): domain Eukaryota; kingdom Fungi; phylum Basidiomycota; class Agaricomycetes; order Thelephorales; family Thelephoraceae; genus Sarcodon; species Sarcodon sp. MG97. The sequence continues at coordinate 64,886 of QGOD01002554.1, read as the reverse complement.
GGCACGGTTTCTCACACTATTTCCCCGGCGCAACCAATATGCACACGTTTGTCTATAAACATGGTCATAAACTGGGGTTCGAGATCAAGGACCTCCACCTGATGTCCCTTACAGAAGACTGCGGTGGCCGTCTACGCAAGCTAGTCTTATTGGGGTGTTCAAGGCCAACGAGCGCCGTGATTGCGCGTTGCCTTCGGAACCTTCCTGTTTTGGAATATTTCGCGCTTTCACTCATCACTGTTGCAGAGCTCCGGGAGAACTTTGTGGACTCTCTTCCCTCGAGTGTGGAAGTCTTTAAATTGGCCATACGACAGGCGTGGTATGCGATCCCCTTGATTAAACAAGAAAGATCCATTTGTGAAGCTATTGAAGAACGCGTTCTGCTCCGTACGCCGCCTCTAAAGGAAGTATGCGTTGACTTTCGGGCCCGGTTAATGGAGGAAGACGGAAGAAGCAACCGGTGGCTCGACGTGGCGAAGCATGCGAGGTTTTCTCTTAAAATTGGGAACTGGGAGATACAAGAGGAAGTTTGAGGAGCATGGGAATTACAACATATTTAATTATTTATAGATTCGCTCATTGTCCGTTATCTATTAATATTGAAACTATTTAGTCATGATAAACCCACTAAGTTTGATCTTCAGCAATGGTGCTTTCTGATGGGATGAGCCTTCTCAAAAGCTGATTATTGTAGAAGATACAAACACAAGTGACATATCCACTGACCCTTAGCAATGGTTCAGTAATGACCATAAGGTGGTTGAGTCCTTTGTGGGCCCGGTTGATAATCATAATCTGCGTAATGTTGGGGGTGTTGTTCGTAAACCTTCACAGGATGAGAAGGATCGTATTCTCCATGTGGGACCAAATGGTCAGCGGACATGTTGCTCGCATTACTGTCATTCTTCTTATGTTCCTGATAATCCAATGATGGTCGACCATCCCATGGATCCCGGTGTGTCATGGGAATATCCGATGTGAGACCCTGCGTGGATTCGTAGTAGCTATCACGCTTCAGGCCGTTGAGTTTCTGGGCCTTGCCATAAGATGACACAACGAAGTACATGTACCCCTAGATGTTCGTGATCAGATGTGACGTGTGGATGAAGGACGACATCTATATAGTACCTGCATGATCAAGAGAACAACCCACAACCCCGCCATCACTCCCAAGTCGACCCAGGCGAATATGTTGCATAAGGTCACTCCTTCACTTGCGACAGATCCAGTGGTACCCTTGTAGAAGTTGTTTTCGCATGTGGATTGGGCCGTCGAATGACGCGTGCCAGACAGGATAATCCAGACGGCCGCTACTGAGAATGCAGCTATAGTTGCTAATGCATTAAGGGTCAGGTATGTCGAGAATGCATTGATTTTGTTCTATATTCGAGATCGGTGTGAGTTGTATATGAGATGTGAGAGTCAAGATCGAAGCGCTGCGCACTCTCGCTACACCCATAAACCCCACTACTTGGATCGCAGCCGCAACATAGCAAACAGCAGCTAATATCCACTTGGCATAGGACGGTGTAGATGCACCCACAACTATAGATTTGATTTCAGCGTAATCCTCTGCTTGGAAACTACTCGCGGACTTACTGGGTTTGGTAGCAACAGACAGTGTTCCGACGGTAATTCCCAGTGCCAGCTGCTCCGTCAGCGCTGTGTAAATGCCTGCATTAACAAGCGGGATAGCACAACAACAGTATTCTCTAGGCTTCATTTTGAGAGGATGATGGTGGTTACTTGTAGCCCGCAGTTTTTGTCTGTTCATGCACACAGCTCCAGGCTGCGCAGAGTGACAGTATGTGACGCAATCTCGCCCTTTTTGTCAAGTGCTCGTAACAGTCACTAGTCGCTCTGCCCTTCAACCTCATCATGACTCGCTTATCCTGCATTGCCCTTCTTACTCTCGCACTGTCGGGTATTGTTTATGCATTTCCTCCAGCTCAACAGGAGATACTAGAGCGCCCAGTCCACGGTGCCGCGGGTTGGAGCTACACTGACTGCGGTGGGTTACGTTTTGCTAAACGCAGCTTGTTGAACCCGCAGCTTATCCTAACTAGGTCTTCCAAGTGATGTTGTTGAGGTTAGGTCGCTGACAGTATCTCCTGACCCACCTGTTCCGGGCAAAGAATTGACTGTCAAAGCAAGTGGTTTGGTTAAGGAAACCATTGAGGTACCTCCCCTTTCCTCTGAGTTCTTGAATATAGCTTATGTTGGAGTAGGACGGTGCATATGCAACTGTAGTTGTCAAACTTGGCTTGGTCAAACTTCTCACGAAAGACTTTGATATTTGTGCAGAAGCGTATGTTATACCTTATCTCCTGCAAATCATATCAACTAATTCCGCCATAGAAAAGGTGCTAATGCTACCATCCAATGTCCCGTTAAAGCTGGTGAACATGAGGTTGAACAGACCGTGCCTCTTCCTAAAGAGATTCCACCTGGTGAGGTTTCCGCACTTGATTCGGTGAACCCGTTCTGAACGTTTATGCTATGTTTAGCCAAGTTCCGCGTCAACGTTCAAGCCTTCACGAAGGATGACGAACCTATGCTCTGTCTTGATTTGTTTGTGGATTTTACCAGGGGTTTCCCACATCAAATTGGCTTCTAAAGCAGACAGCAATGTAGGATGGCTTAGACGGTTGATGATATCCATGATTCCTGCAACTTTTCTTGTGATGCTTTTACGTATCGTAATTTCCTCAGACGGTAATCGAGTATTTTGATCAGAAATGGACCATTTTCCTTTATCTTCTCTGCTTCCGTTGAGTTTGCGTGCAAATAGGATACGCACGTTCAACAGCTTCGGCAGAGAGCTCTTTCATCTATGGTGCCGAAACTGCAGTATCTTCTAATCCTGGACTTCGAGGCGACGTGTGGTGATGGTGCCATTAAGCGGGATGAAATGGAAATCATCGAATTTCCGACCTTGGTCTACAATATCTCCGAGAGACGAGTCCAGGATACTTTCCATGAATATTTACGTCCCATTCGCAATGCAACCTTGACGGAATTTTGCACAAAGTTGACTGGAATCACCCAGGTAAAAAACAGATATCTTGATATTTTAATCCTTCACAATTAACGAAATATCGTTGTGAAACAGGAAATCGTTGACAAAGCGGATACATTTCCTGTCGTGTGGACTCGATACAAAGAGTTCATGCGGTCAAATGGGTTCTTGGATGATCCTTCCAAGTACGCATTCATTACATGCGGAAACTGGGACCTGAAGACGGCCCTTCCTCAACAATTGTCTCTCACTTCATCCCACATTGACAAAAGCGACTTCTCTCTCGTAAATACCCATTTCATCGGTCGGCTGATCAACCTGAAGGAGTCATACAAAAGGAAATATGACTACAAGCATAGCACAGGGATGTCAGGAATGCTAAAGAGGCTGGGAATGGAAATTGAGGGTAGACATCACTCAGGGATTGATGATTGCAGAAACATCGTGAGAATCGTAGATAAGTTGTTGGATGAGGGGTGGAGTCCCTCCCAGGACTTGCTTTCCTAAACCAGAATATATTTACCTGGGTAATGGAAATCATGGCTGTGATCCGTTTACCCCCCACTGTCCGATGAGATAATGATTATCGTCTGGTCAAGATCGGCAATCCATTAGGACGTATTAACACCTTCGTAAACTGCTGCTTATCGACACGGTGTGGATTTGATGTTGATGTATACGTATTCTCTATCGCGAAAGATCGGGGGGTGAATAGATCTAGAGAACTTCGCTGCGAAGAACATCTGAGAGTCTGTCATGTGATCATGCACCGGGGACGAGAAAACAATAGGAATCCGGATGGTAGCGTAGTTATCAACCTCGTTAAAATCTGTAGTCCTGGCGATACGATCTGACTCATCGATAAAGGTACTTCTAATTTTCTCGTTGATGACGAAGAGCACAGGTTATAAACAGTGTTGACGAGCCGATTTATAGGCCAAGAAATGCAAGATGGCGTTCGCTCATGTCGCGGAAGCGGAGGGACATGAATACCTCATCAAGGAGACAATAGCTGTGATGTATAGCATGCCGCAGGCCCTGGGCGAAGAACCATTCTCCGGTTTCAGCATATATAAATATCGGAGCTTCGATGGTCCAAATTCCCACCTGGGTTGTCTGTTAACATGCCAACGAGCACTGTTCCCTACGAAGTCATTTTCGACTTCATCAATGACACCAATGAACCCCACACATTCCAGGTAGAATATGGGGCGAGCACTTTGATCCAACCAAAAGAAAACATTTCGCTGGTGTTGAACGCTGGGCTGGTGTATAAATATATTGCTAAATGGAATGGAAAAAGCGTGAGCTTAGCGTAAGTACCCTCTTTCCTGTGATGTCCTAAATTGAAGCTTGAGCTGGGTAATAGTATACGGATATGGCACGATACTCAACTTGGATCAAGCGATGTTTTCACATCGAGCATTCTTCAAAACGGCGAAAACGATACGTCATGGTCACCAAGAGAAGGGGTGACAGTAAGAAGGAACATGACTGGCTGAGTTTTGCATGTCGGGAAGTAAGTTAGTCCATTGGTCTGACGGTCTACATCTCGACGGCTGATGGTTTCTCTTCCCTGACCCACAGGCTCAAGAGTTTGTCAAGGGGAGAGAACTAGTTGGGTGTTCTGTTCTGCATTACAGTAAATAATGGACATATTATCTGTTCACTTACTTGACCAGTACTTCGCGTGTTCCGACTGTCTATAGCCAATATCATACGATATCTCTCAAGGCTGAGAATGGCGGTAATCGTTGACTTGAAATCATCTTTGACGGGAAATAATCGCGCCGCGTAGTACTGACAGCGTTGAACGTGACCTCGAAAGATTTCCATTCTGGTCAAAACAGACTTCCACTCAAACGATCTAAAATGCCCAAGAGCTCGAAGAAGAGGAAGGAAAAGGCAGCAGACTTCTCGGTAGTGTCCACTGAGCCTGCGGGAGACAGAAAATCTGCTTACGCTCCGACAACAGAAAGCCAAGCTGAAACTTGGCAAAGGGAAAAAACTACCTACAAACGCAGTGGATACGTCTTTCAAAGCCAGATGTAAGTCGACCCCTCTGTCATGTACAAAAATGACTTTGAATGAAGGGATCCAGCTATCGCGTTGCCAACACAGAGCATCACCATCGATAAAGATGATGCAACTCCTACCACAAAAAGGAAGCTCGGGTTCGATGATCTCGTCAGTCACCTCAAGCATTATAACGCCAATACTCGTAGAGGTCTGTGTGTGTATACTTGCAAAGCGTTTTGATTCGACACCGATTTGTCTAGAGGCCATTTTAGGCTTGCGGGAGTTATTGGAATCATATCTGGATTTGATTCTGGAACTGTTGACACCAATAATAAACTCATGCATCCGTCTATTGAGTGACGAGGTTCGTACTCACATCAACGCTACTTGGCAAACCGTTTATGTTTGCAGGATGCGAGTGTTCGCAAGACATTATTGTCTTTTTGTCAATGGCTCATTCCACAAATACCAACTGTAGGTTTACTGTGTCTCGACAAGTATCGCTCATATGAGCTTCTGAAAGGAAATTATGATTCCTCATGCACCGGTCATACTCCTCTTCACGACTTCCGCTCAAACTCATATCTTCCCTGAAATTCGCCTGGACGCCATCCGATTTCTAGACCTTTTTCTAGAATTTATCCCCCACGTCGTCGTAGAAGGTTGGTCGGAATCTGGGAACACTCACGGAAAGCGCGTTTTGAACGGTTATCTGGGACTGCTAAACGCTGGAACTAAATTTGGCGAAAGTGGTGGTAGGTTGTGCTATCGAAATCTCCTGTCGGATAGCCCATGAAATCAAATTTGTAGACACTGGGCCAACGGAAGCTACCTCAACAGCTAGTGTGGTTTTGTCTGCGACGGTAAGTGTGTCAACTATCCTTATTATCAGCATAGTTGACATTTTGTAGTCCAAGCTGATAGTCTTCAAGTCACTTTCAACATTCCTACGTCAGGCTGTATCCCGACAGTCTCATCCGGCATCCCATATTCCATCATCATCAATACCGACATGGTATATGGCCTCATCATTCATCAGTCCAGTGGCGTACTGTGAATTTGATTCGATACTACAAACACCTGTTACAATCTGTTCTTCTGACCCTACTCAAAGAATGTGGAAGCCAGACTGTGAACTTGAGGACGACTCATTTTTCGGACAATATTCTTTTGCCACGGCCTATAACAAAGTTGGGTTTTCTCTGCAGGACCTATCAGACGTGACTTGTACGACTTCAATTACTTCTGGCATGGACATATCAAACACGACGGACAGATCAGACGTTACCTGCATATCAGTGTGTGTTGTAGCTATGATATTTGTGCGCTTGGATAACCTTTGTTTATAGCACTTGACTCATACAATTCACCCACCACTAGTGTCTACATTCCTTGACTGCGCACCCTCTGTTTTTTCCCCCGGATCAAATCCACCGGAGACTGGACTCCAGTTGGTTACAACCTTGGTCGAAATCTGTTGTACCTTATACAATGTAATTTTACAAGGCCAAGCTTCGGTATGATATCTTTTGTTCTCTCATTCTTACAAATGTTGGTTAATCTTCAGGATGAGTCCAAGAAAGCGTGCGATGAGCTGAGAGCCATCCTCGGATACATGTCTCCATATTTTCCATTTCATCCTGGCCTGACGAAACGTGATATCAAGGTAGGCTCTTGTATCTAGGTTCCATGTTCTATATTCAATCACTAATGAAATTGATCACAGGTTGAACAGACGGTGCAAGACCTCAATATTGCATTCTGCGAATTAACGTCCCTTCTAGTCTTGGCTGGTTTTAAACCTGTTTCCATGACAAAGAAAGGCAAACAACGAGTGATCAATAAAGGCAAAGGGGTGCAAAACCCTTTAGCGCTTTCGCTCCCCATAGACCGTGTAAGCGAATATACCTCCCAACTCCTTCAAGGAGAATTGTCCGCGTCAAACGGGTTGTCACGTACAATCTCCCTCTCAGCGTACACCGCATTATTACCCACAATCTGGTCTTTGCTGAGCATGGGCGGGTATAATCAACTCGGTGATGTCGCAGAGAATATCGTCGATCACGCTATCAAGACGTCATCTACATCTGCTGTGAAGAAAGCTACGATTGAATTCATAGGCAGACTGGCATTGGTGAGTTTTCCTTCCGGTAGCGATAATATTGAGTTGGTATTAAATGTCCAAGCTTCGGACGGAGTCCCGGTATACTGGTTCCTTCAAGACAGACTGCAACCGGGAGGTAGAAGCTAAGTTCGAAGAATGGATCATCCAATTGCCGAAAACCTTATGGGAGCTGGGAACAAACCATATTGCTTCAAGCGAGGTCGGTGTGCTTCTCGTCTGTCTGCATTAATCTACGCGCCGCTCATCACCCCTGAAGATGATCCTGCGTGTCTTGCTCCGGATATTCCAACGTAAAGCATGCGGAATAGAGGTACGTATCATCTTCGTCATTTCGGACCTGTTAATTTGATCTGTCAACCTAGACAGTCGAAGCTGTGTGTTCTCGCTTGGTTCCTTACTTTGAATTTTCGCACCCCACACGTGGAAAACAGCAAGGTCCATTTTGTAAATTACCGGCGCCGTGTCGTAAACTGGTCCTCGACGTGGTCGCTACCATTCTGACGTTTGCGGATGCCGAGATGGGCGGATTGCGTGAGATTTTAGACAGCGCGTGTACAGTTCACGAGGACCGCAGTTACTGGAGCCAAATCAAGCAAAAAAAAGTAAATGCACAATGATTGGTTTTCAATTTCCTCTATCGGACCCAGTCTACAAATGCAAGAGAGCAATGTACCAAGCAGTACTCTACAAGAACATGTCAAGTCATTATCGATAGCCCACACTATATGGAAAGGTGCCAGGCCAAACCAGCATGATCAACAGGAGACCATGGCAACAGCAAGAACAATCAACAGGCGCAGCAAGTGAACGGTAAGGTAAGGTGGGATATAGAAGGACTAGAATACCTCTAGGTAGTGAATGCCTTGTCCCATTGCATGCAAAGGGACAACGAAATTCCAACCGCCCAGCACAGCGGAACAGCTAATAAATAGGATGGAGTGCCAAGAAAACTAGGGGGAAATAAACAATAATTGATCGAATCTAGGTCTAAAAGCATTATGCCAAGACAGCAAAATGAGTGTGCCCTAGATGAAGTGCCATTGCAATCCGTGAATTCGGCCAACGGAGGGGTCTGCCAACTGATTGAAGGCAGCGGGCGAGAAGTCGAGAGCACCAAATGCGCATCCTGTGCAACGATCTGTGATAGTGACGGTGATGGTCTTGCCCTGGTCTACAAACGATCGGAATTGATCAGATGTGAAATTTGTAAAAGGATTCAACTTACAGGTCACCAAAGCCTTCTTGCCGCAGATCGGGTTTAGGTTAGGGTTCCCGCCCGTGTAACCACTATATTTATGCAATTATTAGACACGACGACCGCAAATCACAGGCAGAACAATACTCACGGGAATGTGTCGTACATGCTCTGAGCGACAGCAGCAATCATGTCGCTGTCCGTGTTGGTGACACCGCAGGAACCGAGACCCGTGGCATAGAATGTACCATCACCAGTATAGGTCTGGCCTCCGCCACCATTTGAGGGACTGGTCGTAGACGGAGGTGCTGCTGCGGTGGAACTGGTAGATGTCTTAGGGATAGGGGTCGTAGACGGCGGAGGAGGAGCCTGCTGAGTGGACGAGGGAACTAGGACCGGACTTGACGAAGGAACCGCCGGCACGGAGAGCGAAGAAGAAGGTACAGCTACAGGTGAAGAAGGCACAGGGACACTGCTTGAGGGTCCGAGAACTTGGCTACCAGGAGGAGAGCAATGGCCTGATGCTCGCTTCCGGAGGGAACGGGGGGAATCTGCGCGCTTCTCGACGACAGGGATGGGTTGAGCAACCTGGGGAGAGTTTACATGAGGGGCGAGGGCAAAGTGGGGGCGAGCTTCCCGTGCATAATGAGAGGGAGCGGCGGCGGCTGAGAGAGCGACGGAGAACAGAACGAGCAGCTTGGAGACGGCGAACATGACTACAGCTGAAGGACTGTGGTAAGGAGAGTAGGATTAAATAAAAGACAGTACGGGTCGCCTTAAAAACGACGAGCGAGAACACAAGGAAATGAGACGTGTGGGTAAGAAAGAGATTTGTGGCAACCGGATTCGGCCATCCAAATCGGGTCTCATTTTGACCCGAGACGGATCTGTTTCATTCATGTTCTCACCATGACCTCCTCATGTTATGGCAATTGAAACGAGAGTAACAGCTCGGCTAAATTCTGGTCGTGGAGTTAGTCACGAGGACCTCATCACGAATATCTTTTTCTTTTTATTCTTGCATATGACATCGTACGTCGCCAGCAAACCTCAGCTACACAGCCAGGCACTACTATGTACCTGAACTTGCCTTTGCTGCATACATTGTAACCAGCCCTGTGCTTGAAGTCACTGCAAGACTCTGAGAGTAGCCGTCCATCTGCCCTAACAATAGCATACTCTCCAGGCGGCTTGGCTCGGCAGGTATTTTGAATAGCCTGCTAACATTCTCTTCGGGAAGCGGTGCAAGTCCTTGTGCGATCCGACTCGCGTTCTCCTCCTTCCTTTTAGCCACGTACGATTCTGCGCGAGCTTTTTCCCGTGCAATCTGCCTTGAAAGGTATGCGAGATTCCCTTCCTCGGTTTTGTAGTTGTCTACCGCTTCTATTAGCTGTTCTAGGTTCTTCGTCATGCCAGTTGAGCCGAGATTCAGGGGTGAAAACGACGGAGGGAGTGCTGATTTTGTGGCTTCTAATGGAGAAGCATCGGGGAGAGGGGACAAGTTTTGCTCGGTTAGAGTTCCCAAGAACGAATTCAATAGTGCGTTAGTGCGGACGCGAAGAGGAATTTCCTCCAAAACGTTCGAAAAGGTTAGCCTGTGATCAATCAAGCTGAGGCCGATCCTTCGTCAGATACCACGGACAACAAGTGAGCATCGGATCTCTACCTTGCCGTGCTGAAGTTATTCCTCCTGTAAGCATCAACAAACGGTTTTGTCAACCGAAATGCCCGGAACGATGCATTTCCCCGTGCTGTTCTGGAAATATCTGTTACGTAGTGTGAAATCAAAGGCAGGGTATTACGCAAAGTGATGAGACGGCTTGCCATGAATGATAACTATCCCACCATGTCTGAGTTTTTCTTGATGAACGGCCTGGGCCTCTACCAGAGGATGCTTCAAGAATGCACCTAGCCGTGTGGACTGGTAGAAACCGACAATGTTATCTACAGATCCAACTTCCTTTAATGACCGAAGCATCTGTCCTTGATATCTGGCTAGAATGTAGAGGGTTAAGGTATGCCTCTAACAGGATCTGGAAAAGTGTATTTACCGACAGATTTCGAGGACTTGTCATCGTCATCGGAGGACTGATTTGGAAGCGGGAAAGAATTGGATATTTCGAGGATCCCGTCCAAGTCGAGACCCAATAACAGACCGTGCGCATTTGATGAAGATGAGTCTAAGCTATGTTTGATAATTTTTGAGGCAACCTCGGACAAAGTCAGGCAGAGCATCAACAAGAACGTAAAAGCAAAACACACTAAACCATCGATTTGTACGGATGTCAAGGGAATTTCTGCCTCGATATCAATAACTTTTGCCATGGAAGCCGGAAGTGCTTCCAGGGTGGGTGCAGCCGGTGTTGGTGCCAATTGAGGGGCTGGTAAAGATGCAGCAAGAGCTGCGGCCATTGTTGTCGCAGCCATCGGACGAGAAGAGGTTTTGATCTTGGAAGGTGTCAAACGGGATGTCGTTGAGAGCAAAGACTGACCGTCAGTGCTGAAAAGGATGCTTTAGTCACGTGCCAAATTAGAGGGTTTCCTAGTATTCACCGACGATCCTTGGCTTCCTATTTCCTTTACTTTCAATCATTATTGCATGGAATACGCCTTATAACCCGGTTATTGTACTTGACCATCTCCATAACTGCCTCGAGATACTTTTATGAGTCTGCAGTAGCTAATATGCAACTCCTTGGCTCGGCTCGGCTCGCGATATTTTG
>QGOD01002554.1:33446-53621 GCA_003313065.1 Sarcodon sp. MG97 | reverse complement strand
GCAAATTTTTTTCATTGCGACATGATTAGTCCAACTCTGTAGGAAACACGCAAATTTAAACTGGAGGTTGACTATTGTAGTTTCCCACCTGCTGATTATGTAAGCGGATGAATAACAGACATGCCTTATATGGCGCCGATCGACTCCACGTGTGTTTGTTTGGTTGTCGGTACGATGTGATTTTATACCGTCACTTGCCAAGGTCTTTTCATTCAAAGCTTCGTCATCCGTCGCCTTTCTCGTATTCATGGCCATCTCACAGTCGGCGAGGATTACTATCCTTCTCATTATCGATGTCCTCTTTTTTTTCCTGGAGCTACTTGTCGGCATGTCTATCTTTAATCCTCACCGTCTTCTATCTCACAGTTCCTGTATGTAGGCTATGCTGTTGGTTCTCTGGCTCTTGTAGCGGATAGTTTCCATATGCTCAAGTGCGTTGCAAATATCCTTTGAAAGTCGTATTGATGCACATGTCCTTTATCAGTGATGTGTTGAGTCTGGTCGTTGCTCTATATGCCATCAAGGTCCGTTCTTCTACCTTCGTTCTTTTGACCCTGCAAATCTTCCCGCTTTAGATGTCAAGCACAACCGAAGCCGATACTCGTTATACCTATGGATGGCATAGAGCAGAAATTTTGGCGGCCCTCGTCAATGGTGTCTTCCTTTTAGCGCTTTGTTTTTCCATCTTCTTGGAAGCCCTGGAACGTTTTTTTTCAACTCCAGGTCGGAATGCACCGCAGCCATTTCTTTATTCAATGACTAATCATCTTTGTAGAGGTCGGGAACCCAAAGCTCGTTGTTTGCGTTGGTGCATGCGGCTTAGTTTCGAACATTGTTGGCCTCTTCTTATTCCACGGTTCGCACTTGCTCTCGCGTTCCGCCTTTTATTTGATCAAACGTGATATTCCTCGTGTGTAGGACATGCCCACAGCCATGATAATCATGTAGATCGTCGCTCCTCTCCCAAGACCCTCGACGACTCAATTACAAATACATCACTAGCACGAACCCCAGCTGGAATAAACGCACAACCGCAATCAGTTCCGACCAGACCACGTTCTGATTCATTTGGACATCCCGCTGCTCTCCGCGCATCTTTTAATCAAGCTGCGGAAAAAATGCGTCGTGAACGTTCTCCATCCCCTGTTTCACGGCGGTCGCGCCAACAGCAGCCACCTATCCAATCTATTGATACTGCCCTCGAAGATGGTAGCGAAAGAGTTGCATCTAACAGTACAGATACAACCTTGATAGGAGAGTTCTCAAATACACATGGCGACCCCACTACTCATGAGAGAACGCCGCTCTTGGCTACAACCGATCGCTCGGAAAATGTTACAGGTCATCAGAATGCCGGTGGCCATAGTCACGGTTCGATGAACATGAAGGCCATTCTACTTCATGTACTGGGTGATGCTTTGGGCAATGTTGGAGTAATCGCTTCTGGTCTGATCATCTGGCTTACGACATGGCCATTCAAATTCTATTGTGATCCAATGATCAGTCTCGTCATCACAGTTATTATCTTTTCATCCGCACTGCCGTTGGGTACGTGGTACGATTTTCCACGACGTTTACTTCTGAAACTACTTTCCCAGTTCGAAGTACGGGTTTTATCTTACTACAAGGAGTTCCCCCGACAATCTCCCTAGAGGAAGTTCATAACGCCATCTTGAATGTAAAAGGCGTGATTTCTCTGCATGAGTTGCATATCTGGCAGCTATCAGAGAGCAAAGTGGTGGCTTCCGTGCATATTACAGCCTCTCGTGACTACGACTTCATGGACGTTGCCGCTGATATTCAAAAAGCATTACATCATCATGGCATCCATTCCAGCACAATACAGCCAGAATACAATCCAGACCCCAGTCGAACGCCGAATTTGCCAAGGGTCAGTAACTTATTGATTCATGTTTTGGAAGCACAACTTAACATATCGTCCTCTGTAGGGTTCTTCAGGAAGCTGTTCTTCGTGCCTCATCAATTGTCCAAGTAACCTGCTTTGCAGTTCGGAAAATACATGCTGCCGTGCGTCTCAAAATTTTAATCCTGCTCTGTTTGACTAATCAATTTTTCTTGAATAGCTCCGGCGACCGGGGTTTGATGTACATTTTTGTATTTATTTTCATCGTACTGATAGCTTCTATAAAAAAAACTGAAGTAACGTTATAATTCCCCCATAACCATAGGAAAATTCGCAACAAATACTTGCGATGATGCAAGGCGCTGAGATACGACTCGACATGTAGGACTGCTTTTCATTTTAAGTTTCTCTGCGAGCCCGCGAGCCATGGCCAAACTGGACTGCCCCAATAGATAACGCTGTTCACTACATATAGATCTCCATGCTCGCTCTGCATGGAATGCAGCAGCAAGAGAAGACGATAAGACAGACACCAGAAGCTCGATCTGTATCGTCTGGTCTGGCGTTTGCTGCCTGTCCATGGCCATAATCAGCGAAGGCAGGATAGAATGGAGGAAGACTGGCAGAAGCGGCACAGTGCCTGTCGACGCAGAAATAACAAAAATGTGGGTGGTTAGTCGCTTGCAGACATCCATGTTGCCAAGGTTCGCAGCTACACTCATTTCGGACCACAGTAGATGAAGAAATTTAGTTGGTGTCGTCAAAAGCAGACACCGATCAACGTCCAAACAAGGGACTTTGTTCCCTTGTAGGACCTCCCTTAGAGCTCGCTGTGGTTGGTTCATTGGCGTAGCTTGTGTGCTGAGCGACATTCCTTCTTCGTTACGGCCTAGTATTGTATTTTTGTCAAGCTCGGGCAAGAGATATGGGGTATAAGAGAGACAGACCTTCGTCATGTAAACCCAAAGCCTCTGATGCTATTGCGAGGATGGACGTAGCATCAAAACCACCCGCCTGACCTAAACCGCGTGCTTTTGTTCCCGAAAACATCCTCATGATTCCTTGTGCACAAAGGCACCGCACAGGCCGTGGACAGAAGCTGGATAACAACAAGGTCTGCAGGACGGCTAGATGGATCGGTGCTGCAAATCTATACAATGATCGGTTCAGAAGGGCCCAGAAACTTGAAAATGAAGAACTTTACCCTTTCTGCTGGATTTCTTGTAGCAGGGCCTTAACCACACCGACAAGAGTCCAGTTGAGTAATGGCCCAAGAAAATATGAAACGCCGTTATTCAATACGTCCGTATCGATCTTGTGAATAGAACAAAGGGAGATAGCCTGGGAAAATAATATTGCTGATATGCGACACAAAATCCTCGGTTTAGTCGAACTGAATAAAAGATGAGAAAAATTAACAATGTCAACTGGAAAGCTTACCGGATAATAGCATCTTCTATCCCCTCGCTATTGCTGTCAAACAAGGCCTTGAACCAAGCCCCAAAGGCTATGGTCTCCTCTCCGGATAGTTCTCCATAACGGTAAGTTTCCAGCATGCCCGCATGCAGAACTCGAAGATCCCACACAAAAGACTCCCTGGACAGCTAATTACAGCATCAGCTCGGCTTAGGATCTGTCAGCAAGGGTTAGGGCTAACATGATACGTCGAAACGACCCATTGCAGGAATAAGACTACATCTCCCAGATGAACCAGCGCTGTTTGAGGGTCACCTGCAAACGGATCATAAGCGAAGTAGATGGACATGACGATATTAGGCCGAACCAACTGTTTCACAGTCATAGTCCTCTAAAAACGCCAAGCCAGACGCGACGAAATCAGATATTCTGACGTGAAGAGAGACGATATCAAGGATTCCGTCATGCATGTAAAGTATTTTGGAAAGGTGGCTGAGGGACTCCACGTCCTGAAGAATTACGAGAGATGTGAAACGCTTGCGGCATTCATTAATAACAGTTATCTGCGAACGCGGAATGCCGGCATACCTTGTGAATTACTTGTGCTAATTCAGCGTGACACCCAAAGTCGGTTCGCACGCGATTTAGAAAGGATAGAGCATCTTCAAAGCTGGTGTCGGGAGAAATCTTCATGTCCAGATACGCCTGAAAACATATTGAGGAATAATCGTAATAGCCACTAAATTGTACGTACCTCGAAACTCATTCCAGATTCTTGAGCCTCAGTATAAGCCTTTGGGGCACATTCGCCCGCAACGGATGGATCTAGGGACATCGCAAATGCATGATCGATTAGTCCTACCAACATGCACTGTTCTAACAACTCGCGGAGAAGTGGCCTGGGACTGGAAGATTATACTGTAAGAAAGGACACCGATATACAAAAAAAAATCACCTCTCTATGTCTTCATTCATGGCATCTGGTCCGTTCGATGACTCGTGCCGAGAGTCGCATTGTGCCAATATCTCTATA
Organism: Sarcodon sp. MG97; assembly: GCA_003313065.1. Classification (NCBI taxonomy): domain Eukaryota; kingdom Fungi; phylum Basidiomycota; class Agaricomycetes; order Thelephorales; family Thelephoraceae; genus Sarcodon; species Sarcodon sp. MG97. The sequence goes on along the minus strand of QGOD01002554.1, from coordinate 49,308 downwards.
CGAGAAGACAATGTCGATAACGCAATCCTAATAACTTGGCGCTGAATAGATTCATATAAAGAATTGTCCATTCCGTGCACAGAAAAGTGCCCACCGGGTCAATCTGCGCAATACGTTCTGATTCCAAAGCTGCCTCTAACTTCACCAAGAGGCGTGGGAGCTGTAAATAGACACGTCAGTCCCCACCCAAAATATGATACTAGCGAGTAACCACACACGACCGATGATAAAGGCTCTCCACAATGAAGCCCGCCTTACATCGCCTGTCGAAATGGTCTGAGCTAGGCACGTTGAGCAGGACAACAGCATCTGTGTATAGAACATGGTCGTCGGCCAGGACATCCATCGTAGTAGAGCAACGAGTGTGGCCACTGGGCGAATCCCATCTCCACAGCCATAATTATTTGCCCGGCGAAGCAACTAAAACGATCAAAGAACTCTCGAATTCTGGGGCATGGGAATGCTTACCAGATGGTAGAAAAATAAACTAAACGTGACGATATCGTTTTCCGAGGTGGGCGCCGATGCATCTATTTTATTGCCTGATGGGATTTGAATGGGGTGCATCATTTGAGTTTCTCGGGCGACCTTTGCATCATCTCCAAGAACCAAACTAAGCGAAAGAGCAAAGGATTCTAAACCTTGTCTCAACTCTAGAGGTAGCCTCACAATTTGCAGCAAGTCTGCGGTATCCGTGAAATAAGTCATGGCCTGGCCAGTGGATAGCTGGGAAAAATCAGAGGCGCATGAGAGAAGGAGGAGAACGATATTAGAGGCTGTTAGCGTTAGCTGATGGAACTCAGATGGGGGAAGGTTGTATGCTATTTTCAACAACAAAACGGCATCATGAATCGTCCCTAATATGTTGACAGGCAGCTCTCCGATGAGAACCAAAGATCCACTTGGCGGCACTCCCGAGGTATAATGCAATTCCAAAGCGACTTTACACAGGAGATCCAGGGTTGCTGGGCTTTGCAAGGTAGGAGAGCGAGCAGCTTGCAGGAAAGTAGAAACAAGAGTCGCAACAGACAATACGCCTTCTTGGACAGCTGTACGCAAGTAAGCCTGTAAGGTTGGTTCCCCTGGGTATGATCCAAATAGCAATAACACGGAATCTGTAACTCTGATGTTTGTCACAATCATATAATTGGATTACACTCGTATGCACCACTGAGCTCTCTCTCTACGTCGCGGACATATTGATTCTTCGAGAGAAACAACTTGACCAAGTTGATCCACTGCCAACAATTGGTTTATTGTTCAGGATGATAGGTGGCCGCTTACCTTTGTGGGAGATATGCCACCTTGGAAAGAGTTGCGCGTTAGTTCAACCAGAGACATGGCTCTGCTCCAGCCTTGAGCTAGGTGAGGTTTACGGGCTGTGGATAGAATCGTTTTACAAAAACGGAAAGGTTCAACTTCACGTGTGCGACTCTAATAGTCGTATAGGATCTTCATGTTCCGAAACCAATGGTACTGATAAATAAAAAATCTATGATACATGGTAGGCTTGGATATCACTGTGGCAGAATGTACGAAAAAGTATGGTTAGACGGATATTATCAAAGTTACTTAAAGTCTCTAGTAGAGTTGTTATAAACTACGGCTAAGTCGCCTCGTCTCCTGGGGGGTAAACCTCAGTATAGTTGTCAAAACTCTCACAAGATTAGGCTAGGATAGACAATCAGCACTATGTGGCGAAGATTGGTTAGGTAGGCGTACCCTCATCTCTTTATGTTCAAGGAACTGGAGAACTACGTTTCTGAGATATTCCAAATTAACTTCTTCATCATTGCTATTCTGTGTTGTTGGAGATCCAACTCTAGACGGAGTATCAGGAGACGAAGAAATTGACGTCCTGCTTTCTGTCAAATTTTCGCGAGAGGCCCAAAACCCAAGACCGGGGTTACGCTGTTTCTCCAACAAAGCAGCTGAAGATTGCACCTTCCGAAGTTCTTCGCGTATAGTCTGCAGGGAAAATTAAGCTCTCGAGGGACGCCAAGCTACAAAGACGGGTAACCTTATTATTAGTGCGCAATTGGGTTTCGCGCACTTTCGCTTCCTCGATCTGTTTTTCAAGAGCGGCCGTTCTAGCAGCAGAGTCTGCCAGTTGCATTTTAACAGTGTCCTGTGTAGGATACGATCGGAATTAGAAATACAAAGACTTGAACCATACATACCTCGACTTCCTGGACCTTGTCAGCCTGACGCTGGAGATCTACGGAACGCTTCTGATATGTTCGAATATCATCTTTCAGCTGCTCGACTTCGTTCTTCAGTTGAACAACCATTTGCTCATTATCGGCTTTGATCCTAACACTTGAATTGACACTCGTCTTCAGTTCTTCCACCTCTCTAGCCTTCGCAGAGAATTTAGAACTCCATTCTGCGTCTGCATCATTCCTGTCCCTCTCTACGGAGTCCAGCTGCTTCCTCAAGTCTGCAAGACGGGCTTCATATTTTGCTCCTGCGTTGGATAGTAGCCTGGTCACTTCTTCAGCAGAAATCTCTGGCATATTGTCTGGGTTTTTGCGTTCGAGCTGGACTTCTGCGAGCTCCTCTGTTAAAAGGGCTGCACGGTCTTTGAGCTCCCGAATTTGATACTGATACTCCGTGGTCTGGCTCTGCAATGATTCCATATGAGCTTGACACGACTCTAACTCAGCTTGTCGCATCTGTAGTTCATCAAAAATCGTATCTTTATCTCTTGTGAGACTTTGCACAGATTTCTCCAGCACAAAAATCTGTTGGTTGCGTGCTTCCAACTCCTTGGAATATGTGCTCTATGAACTTGATTAGCCTATGAAGGATAGAACAAGGAAGCCATAATATTAGACTGTTTACCTTCCTCGAGACAGCCTCTAGTTCGTACTGGCCCTTCAGTGCTAAGATCTCTTTTTCTTGCCGATCTTTCAAACCAGACAACTCCTTGTCAAACTGGGCTTTCAAACCAGCGACAGCTTTTTCCCTCTCCAAGTTCTCCTGCTCAAGTTCTTGTTGAAGTTTCTGACGCTCGGCCTTCTCCTTCCCCCGTTCAACCCTATCTTTCTCTTTCAAATCGTTCAACTCCTTGACCATGTCATCTCTTTCTTTCTCTGTTTTCACCAGCTTCTGTCTCACTGTTTTCAGCAATGCGATCGCTTTCGCTCTCTTCTCTTCGTCCTGGGCGGCGTTAGATTTGAGCTTCTCTGCTTCTGCTTTCAGTCTCTCTATTTCCGCAGCTGCTTTCTCGGAATCATCCCTCTTGATGCTCTCGGAGGTCTGAGACACTTTGAGAATCGCTTCCGTCTCCTCCATCTGTTTCCGTAGACGGTTAATTTGTTCGGATTGAGATTTTGACTCCAACCGATGAGTGTCTCTGAGTTCTTCAATTCGCTCTTCTTGACCTGGTAGAACTAGATTTTAACAGAGAAACTTGCAAAAAGTTCGGGTCAGCACTTACGCACTAGTTTTCCGTTTAGACGTTTGATTTCATCCTGAGACATCTAAGAGCAAGGTCTAACAGCTCGGCAGTGTTATAATAGTAGAAACTAACCTCTGCCTGCAAAGATATATTCTCAATGTATTCGCGAAAGCCCTTTGAGTCACTGATGGTCTGCAATGGGGTCAGCTCCTGCAAGACGCTGTCTACCGCGAACTTTTCAGCCTGAAGTCTCTTGAATGAGGAAGAAACGTCTGGGACGAGTAAATACATAGAGACAGGTCGTGAAGCGACATGCCTACCTGCAAATCGCTCTTTAAACAGTTTCAATTGCTGTCGAAGCAGTTCTACGTCCGCTCCATTGTTATCCGGCACTGCTACTGGCACAGGGTCCACTATTTGCTCTTCAGTGGCTCTCTCGACCGGTGATTCGGGAAGTGGAATGTCTGCCCCGACATATCTACGTTCCTGGTCATCAACAGCGGCTTCGAGAGTCTCTGCGATGAGGACCCTATCTGCGTCGGCACGGACAGGAGTCGGTTGGATCAGCGACTGGGTATCTTGAAGTGATATCGTCACGTCATCCGGAGAACGCGACAAGATCTCAGCGTCCGGTTCGGGCGACTCGATTGGGGACTCAGGAAGCGGAATTGATGTGGGCGACTTGGGTGGTGGCACTGGAGTTGCCCTGGAAGACAGGTCTGGTGTCGTCGAGTTGGAGGCTTCGCCAATTGTGAAAGACAAGGATGCTCTTAGTCGTTCCTCGAGTTTCGACCGTGGTTTGGATGGCTCGGGTGTCGTAGCAGAAGTTTTTGAGTTTATAGATCGCTGGGCAGCGAGAGATTTCCGCAAGCTCATGATCGTAGGGTCTGTTGGATGTGAGCCTTGGGGCTCAGCGGAGCCAGAACGGTTTTGGTCATGCTGCGGCGGGTTCGTTAACGACGCGTCCTGAGATGCAGGTCGACGTGGCGGCTGAGCAAGATGCTCAACAGCAGTCCTGAACTGAGAGAACATGGCATGAACGTCTTGATCTCACCGCGCAGCGAGCTGATATATCAAGGTACGTTCACTCGTTCTTACATCCACGTGTCGTGCAGCGCGAGTCAAGACGAAATTCGAGTAATGTATGTACGTGTTCATATGTTAGGCAACACCTGGCGTAGAGGTATCTTCAGGTCCATTACTATAATCAACTTCTTTGCCCTTTCCGTTGGAAACCTTCGAATTACTAGTGGCTACAAGTGTTGGACTTGACGTTGAGTTTCGATCTGCCAACTGCCATGCCGGTATTGATGGTGTTGCGTTCAAGGGCAGAGAAGGTACACTGGGGATCGATGGTCCACGACTTAAAAGCAACGCCTTCAGAGATTTTAGTTCTTGTTGTAGCTCAGCAAGGGACTGTGTCTGAGTTTCTTTATTTTTTTCAATCATCTGTATCTGGAGATGAGTTGAAGATATCAAGAAAACTAGGGAACACTAGCCTTCGGTAGCATCTCTCGAATGTTGTTGATTTCGTCTCGAATTTCCCGCATTTCATCTCTGGTCTTGACTTCACCATCGCGCATTTCTTTGACCACAGATTCGACTTCCAAAGTTGTTTTCTCAACCCTTTCTCGCTGTTCTTCCACGGCGACTTTGACAGCTGCAGTTTCGGCTTGAATCTCCTTTAATAAGGCCTCGGCAGCATCAAACTGGGCAGTTAAGGCATCCCTATCAGTTTCGTACGCGGTTGCGGTTGGTGGTTGTAGATGAGGCAAAAGGTATTTCTTCAATGCATCAGTTGTCAGCTGTTATTTTATCAAGTGCTAATGTGCGCACTTTGAACAATGACACAGCACCGTACGTTACCGTACCGGACACAATAGCAGTAATCTCGACAGATGGCAGAGGTCAATAGATATTGTATGAACGCGTGATTAGCGAACATACAAAGTAATCTCGCCAGTCCCACTGACCGGGAACTGGTTGTTCTAGGTGATAAGGCATGGGTCCATAAATTGGTTGCTGATATTGGGTCTGGTATGGATGTGCTGGCATCCGAGCTGACTGGCTCAGTGAAGCCTGGCGAATTGCATCATCAATTTCAGTTGCAGTTAACCCTTTCGCTTCCAAGAATTGGATCTTCTGGGACATCGTGGACGACTGCGACTGCGAAGGCTCTTAGAACAAGATAAGTACACAGCAGACAAAGAAACCTACAGTTGGGTCAGCGAGAAAGGCGACTGCATTGCGGACAAGTTCATGACGATCCATGACCTTGAGGAAGAGACTATGAAAAGCAGTCACTGGGCTGAATGTCCAACGCCTCGGATGTGACCTTCGGCTACTACCTGGCACGTGACGCAACACTTTTCACTAAGGCTCAGATACTTCCAGTTAGTGACGTCTGTTTCTTACTTGTTGACCACGACAACCACCATGTTACGCTCTCAATTGGCGTCGAGCCGGATGGCGGCACGTAGGCTATACAGCTCCAGAGGTCTTATTTTTCGATCGAAAAACACCAGCTGCTCATCACATTCATTGCTAGCAGCTGTCCCCTCATTGCTGACCTGCTCGAGGGTGATTTCTCGCTCCTCCTTTCTAACTGCGTCTTCACCTTTGAAGAAGCCTAATCTGTCACGTGGTACGTGTCCGTTCAATGCTCGTGTCCCAGTAACTGCAACTCTGTTCCAGTTCAATGCAGGACGTACGCTGATGCAGCAAAGTTCTCACGAGCAAAACCTCATATGAACATTGGCACGATTGGTAGGCAGGCATACTTTGTATGAACCTATTCCTCCTCATATATGTCGTCCAGGACATGTCGATCACGGCAAGACCACGCTGACGGCCGCCATTACCAAGGTTCTCTCTAACACTGGAGGAGCAAAATTCACAGATTACGCCGAAATCGACAAAGCTCCAGAAGAAAAAGCGCGCGGCATTACGATTAACTCTGCCCACGTAGAGTATGAGACAAATTCGCGACATTATGGCCACATTGACTGTCCAGGACATGCAGATTGTTTGTATCCTATCTATTATTGCCACAAAATCACTCAGAGACCGCTTTAGATATTAAAAACATGATCACGGGTGCCGCGCAAATGGATGGTGCAATAATTGTTGTATCCGCTACCGATGGTCAAATGCCTCAAACCAAGGAGCATTTGCTACTGGCCCGACAAGTCGGTATCAAGAAGCTTGTTGTTTTCATCAACAAAATCGATCAAGTCTCGGATCCAGAGATGCTTGAGCTTGTCGATATGGAAATGCGAGACCTGCTATCGACGTACAACTTCGATGGAGAAAACACCCCGATCATCATGGGGTCTGCCTTGGCAGTCCTGGAAGGAAAAACCCCCGAAATTGGCGAGAACAAGATCGTTGAATTGGTGAAAGCTTGCGATGACTGGCTTGAGCTGCCTCCTCGTCTGTATTCCATTCTTGTGTCGTGTTCGCTCGCTGACAATACATCTAGGTGATTACGAGAAGCCATTCTTGATGCCCGTTGAAGGTAGGGAGCTTGGCTTTTCAATTGAACATCAAGTTTCATGACCCCTGCAGACGTTTTCTCGATTTCTGGACGAGGTACTGTTGCAACTGGGCGTGTAAGTTGATTGTTACGCACAAGAACGTGACCTGACTGCCCGATAGGTCGAGAGAGGTGTCATTACCAAAGGTTCTGACCTTGAAGTTATCGGCCACGGAGCCAATTTCAAGACAACCTTGACCGGCGTCGGTGCGCTTGGTCACCTTCACTTGATTTTTCCGGGACACTGAATAGCGGTTTTGGGTAGAGATGTTTCACAAAGAGCTCGAACGTGTATGTCGAAACAAGACTACCAATAATTGTTGCTGACATTACGTACAGGGTGAAGCTGGAGATAACATGGGTGCTTTACTCCGTGGTGTCAAACGGGAACAGATTCGTCGTGGAATGGTCCTCGTTGCACCAGGCTCCATTAAACCCGTGACCAAGTTCCAGGCCCAGATATACGTTAGTTGTTTGTCCCCTTGATTCTAGTCTCACTCACGCAGTTGAGAATCAGGTTCTGACAAAGGATGAAGGTCAGGCTTCATTCGGATATTACTCATAGTTCTGCGTTCATTGTTGCCCTTAGGCGGTCGCTACACACCGTTTATGGACAATTATCGACCTCAGTTATTCTTGCGAACTGCTGACATAACTGCTGGTCTTCATTGGCCGGAGGGCACTCCAGATGCTGCGGAAAAAATGGTGTGATTTGTCGTTTTTTCCCATGACAGATGCTCATATAGTTTCTAGGTTATGCCTGGTGACAACGTGGAGATGGTCTGTGACCTTGTACATGACGTTGCTGCAGAGGTTGGGACTCGGTGAGTCTTCGAACGTTTGAATATGAAATAAGCTTCTGATCCACTCGCAGATTCACATTGCGCGAGGGCGGGAAGACGAGTAAGTCTAGTGATTTCTATTTTTTACTGGAGATGTGCTAATAGTGCGTTCATCAGTCGGTACAGGTATTGTGACAAAGATACTAGCATAAGCGCCGTCAGTAAATTGGTACACCTGCTTCAATCTTTACTACATCCCCACTCAGAAAAAGTAGAATTGGCAATTACCTACTTATACTATAACACGACTAAGAAATCTCCTGCGTATTAATGCCATCCGGTTTTGACCGTTTTCCTTACGTTTAAGTTTATCACAACAAATGGAAGAGATGGATTCACGAGTGTGTTTACCTGAGCGGCACTCCGTCATACCGCGGTCCGATCAAGTTGGACTCTGAACTTCCCGACTTTGCCTACCTACCGTCATGTATTCTGCTTTCCGACACAGTGCTCGCTCTAACGCATCTCTTCGTGTCTTCAGACCATCCCTAGCGGTCCTCAATGCACCCAGGCTGAACGCTTTCACCCGGACGCTCATTAGTGTGTGACGTCTCTTATGCACGTCCTCTAAAACATTCCCTCCTGAGACTGCATCCCAGCAAAAAAATACACGGCAGACCACGAAGCCGTGGTGTTTGATGATGCCACAGGGCTCGGGACCATCACCATTACAAATTACGCACAGGCTAGCTTGGGAGACGTTGTTTTCGTAGAGTTACCTACGCTTGGGACGAAGGTTGGCAAAGGTGGTAAGTAGAATAAGGATATTCCCGTCTTCGGTCGTGGTCAATCTTTCATTAATTTTTTCTTTTTTTTTTTTTTTTCCTTGTGTAGATCAAATTGGCGCTGTGGAAAGTGTCAAGGCTGCCTCGGATATTGTTGAGTTGGCTTCTGGTTACTTCCCCTATCCCCTCTCACTAATTCGTGACTGTTAAAAGTTTGCCCCTGTCTCTGGAACTGTAGAAGAGATTAACGAGCAGTTGAATGAACAACCTGGCTTGTTGAATAAATCTGCCGAAGAGGCTGGTCAGTACCGCTCCTTGTTTTTCAAATTTGCGGAACAACAGTGGGTTAATGTTGAAACCATTCAGGTTGGCTTTGCAAAATTAAACTATCCGAGCCGTCAGAGGTGCGTAGGATAACCTTCCCTCTTCTCCTGCATGCATTTAGGCAACTTTCCATTTAGATGGACGACTTGATGGTCGAACAGGCGTACAAAGCGCACTGCGCTGCGTGAATTATGCGTAGGGTTTGATAACATACGTTTCATAATAGACGTTGACGTGCCATATGTGCATGTTATCATTAGGGCAAAGGTTTAAAACCATTCTCAATCCTCGGGTTAGGAGAGAATGGCTTTCGACATGATTTCGTAATCACACTCTTCTTCCTCATCCTCCCATTCCCCGGACGGCGAGCAGTATCCCGGAGATGTTGGATCTATGCTGAACCTTCAAGAGTCACAATTTAACACCGACAATTGTTTTCGACAAGTAATACTTGAGACTAACCCAATAGTTTTGTAGAACTTGACTGCGGGTTTATTTGCTGGTTGCAAAAATATTCATTAGTTGAAATGATACTAATCGGTCTGTGTTACCTTTGAGAACTGTAAGCATGACCTTCTCCAGTTCCCTGCACTGGCCAATGTCCCATACATACTGCATCAGTTGCTTTCCGAGCCCACATCGGCGGAACGGTTCAGTAATCTGTATTTCGTAACTTGGTCGATAGTCGAGTTAAGAGATCTTTGACAGAAAGAGAGATGACTTGCCAGTAGATGACATTGCATTCGTCTTCGCGTTCGAATCTGAAGGTAGCGAACGCGATTATGGGGCCTGAGACATCGTCGACCTCACCCTGTCGGACAAGGATAAACCGTGCGAGTCGATGGAACAGCTCCCGTTTTTTGGACGGTGGGTTCCAGCCGAGGGAGGAAGTGCGATATCTAAACCATACATAAACGATGAGTGTCTTCTGGTCAACCAAATCGGTAAAAAAAAAAAAGAAAACATACAGATTACACATGTTTGTAGACAGAGTATCCCAGAGGGTATCTTTCTCCAACTCTGTCAAGTCGGACGAGCGAACGACCTTGAGATTGAATCTAGATGAACCAAGGGGCTTGTATGTTTGTGTTCTTTTTCTTGCTTTGGGAGGTGTAAGGATAGGCAGCGGGTTGCTTACGACGTTTCGTTGAGGGTGATTATTTGAGAAATGTATGAAGCCAGTTCATCCGATGATGCCTGTGATTGCCCTGAGTTGTATATATAGGATATAGCAAGAGCATGTGCATGAAGAACCATTATAGCCTGCTTGATGGGACCACCAGAGGACATGATGCGAGTCCTACTATTATCCTGCCTGTGTCGCTCTAATGCACCGGTGGGTCACTGGAAACCAAAGCTTGCGCCAAGAGCAACTTGTGTATGCGCGTGACCACGCCGCCGGTGTCTCTTGCCAGATAAAGTGTGTGCGCCGCAGTAGTACCAAGTGCGGCGGCGTCCAGCCCGATCTAGCTCAAAAGTCCTAATTAGGTCAAGTAGTCGGGTTCTTTTGCTCTGTTTTAATTTTTTATAATCTTCCATTCTTCTGGCTCTTTGGCTTTTTTTTTTTTTTATTGTTTACCTCTCTCATCAAGAGACAGACAGGAATATTTGTGAGATTCGTACGACAAAAGGATGAAACTGGACGCTACGGATCTCCGATACGTATCTTCGGAAGAGTTTCGAGTGTTAACTGCGGTATGTAAATCGATCTTTCGTAATGTTATCAGTTGTTGTTGGGTTGGAGCATCGAGTCCGACTATATCAGTCAGGTCGAGATGGGTTCGAAGAACCACGAAGTCGTGCCTGTTGTTCTCGTTGTACAGATCTCGGGACTTCGATCTGGAGGGGTCAATAAGCTCCTTGGAGAACTTGCGAAGAGAAATCTTGTGGCCAAAGTCCGAAATGCAAAATGTGAGTCGTTTTTATATGTTTGATAGAGACCAGGCGTGATCTCTCTTTTCAGATGACGGGTATCGTCTGACATATGGTGGATACGACTTTCTAGCCATGAGGGCCATGTCGAAGAGAGACACTCTCCATTCCGTGGGGAACCAGATTGGTGTAGGGAAAGAGTCAGGCGAGTAATACTCGAAGAGATCATCGCGATCTTTGGAGTTTAACAGCACGCGGTCTAGATATCTACATCGTAGCTAATGTAGAGGGGGAAGAAATGGTTCTAAAATTGCATCGGTAAGCACATTAATTTTGTGCGACAAAAACTATTCCCTGATTAGCTATACTGCTGCATTTTAGGCTGGGTCGGATTTCCTTCCGTGCGATCAAAGAAAAACGCGACTACATGGGCAAACGCAAGTCGGCCTCATGGATGTACATGTCGCGTCTTGCGGCGCAAAAAGAGTGGGCGTTCATGAAGGTATGGCGCTTGTCTTCTGGTCTTGTGATCAAGCATGACATGAGGGTCTCTGTAGGTTCTTCATGAGCATGGATTTCCAGTTCCGCGTCCTATCGACCAAGCCAGACATTGCATCTTGATGGAGTTTATTGATGCATTTCCTCTGTAAGTTTATGTTGATAGCAGTTGTACGCTGACGAGGTGCTGATCATTTAGACGACAGATAGCGGAGGTTCCATCACCAGGGAAGCTCTATTCCACCTTGATGGACCTTATAGTACGGTTCGCTCGGTCAGGTCTTATTCACGGCGATTTCAACGAATTCAATATTCTCATCCGGCGTTCATCTGGAGAACCTGTAGTAATCGACTTTCCACAGATGGTCAGCACCTCACACGCTAACGCCGAGTGGTGAGCACCACCGTTTTTTTGATTTTTCATGGTCGTCGTCGCGGGTATTCTGAAAGAGTCGATAGGTATTTTAACCGCGATGTCGAGTGTATCAGAACATTCTTCCGGCGACGGTTCCGCTATGAAAGCAACCTGTATCCCCATTTTAAAAGCACCCTAGGAGACAGTGACGGCGAGCCCGAAGGCGAAGGGTTCAGGTTAGACGTCGTAGTCGCTGCCAGTGGGTTTAAGAACAGCGATCAAAAGGCCCTGGAGGATGTATGCACTTGTCCTCATGATATCGCGTGTTTGTATGCTTATGGTTATTTTCCCAGTACATGGAGTCCATGAAAGAAAATAACCCTTCACCAGAAGAGGGTGAAGAGGAGGAGGAAGAAGAAGAAGAAGAAGAGGGGGAGAAAAGCAACGAAGAAATCACAGAAGATGTCGTGGAGTCATACACCCTAGTGGACACAGAAGCCACCACTACAGAACCGTGTGCAGCAGACCACCAGCCAGAGTCTTACGCGATAGACCCGCGCGGCGATTCGCGCGCAGCATCTCCGCCCAATTCACGGCCCGCGTCGCCAGAATCGACCGATTCGCATGTGTCGACAAGATCCCCCTCGGACAGGATCCGGGAGAAAGTTGCGTCAGACGTGACGAAATCCAAGGCGCGGCAACATCGCAAGTATCACTCGAAAAAAGGCGCCCAACGTACAGGCGGCCGAAACAAGGGTAGTAAGGCTAAAATGGACACCAGGGTTAAAATTGATGGCGGAGGGGTTTGGGATTAGCGGGAGATTTAATTCTCAAATGCGGATCGGCTGATCGTCGCCTGCTACGATCTGTCGCCATCGAATATATAGACGTTACCCAAAAAATGCACAAATTAAAGATCACACGAAACTTTATAGAGCGGTGCCAAAACCAGGCAGCGAGTAAAGTTAGAGATTGACGTGAGAAGTGTGAATTGGGTGTGATCGAGAACTTGGTAGTAGGGAACTGTGGCCTAGCAGGGCGGGCGCTAGACTGCTACATCGGGATGGAGACGATCCACGGAGATCTATCTGGAGACCAGAAGCGGAATGCGAATCACCCCGGTTGGGATATGCCTCGGGAGCGAATAGTGTTAAACGCGGACCTTGTTCTCAAACCCCGGATCTCAGAGCAGCACACCCAGTCCCCCTTCAAAGATTCGGATGTCGATTCATCGTGCGTCTTGGCCACCATCGTGTTGACAGGATCTAGGGTATATGCATAGCCCCCCAACTTACTCTCTTGGGTCTAGTGGTGGTCTCGTATGCTTCCTTTCCGCAACAAATCCGCCTACACGCACAGTACATGCAGCATACAACCCGTATTCATTTCAAGTGGTTTGCAAGTATGTAAGTGAAACAAGGCCAAGCACAGGATACATTAGCGAACGTACGGACCACATGTACCAGGTATTGCCAGTTCCACGATTCATTCGCTCTGCGTCAAGCCAACAGACAAAAAGAACCGCAAAGAAATTGTGTGATGAGGAAGTGAACTGTTCAAGAAAGAAAATGGAAACCGTCACATATGTCAAGTTATAACCCTCCCCGACTTGCGCTCCACATAAGCAATGAGACGAGCCAATGCTGGCCTTTGATTATGTCCTGCAAGCTTGCGAAAAATCATGGTCACTGTTTGCGCATATGATACAAATTGATGAAACAACGTAATGTTACTTGCTATCAGAGAGCAAACAAATGTCAATGAGCACATCCAATCCCCCTAAAAATGAAAAACTCACTAAGAACTTGACGAATCGCCATTTGCGTTTGCTGCAAACTTGTGTTTTTGAGGTGCAGAAACGCTCGTCATCCCTTTCCCACTACCTGTCACCCCAACTTTGCAACGGCAACAAAAAAGAAAAAAAAAATTAGACGTCAATATAATCATTACACACAAACACACAAGCACTACCAACACACTGGACGCTCACCTTTGCCTAATGGATTGTCCGGCGTCTTGAATATGCTCGTGCCCGCCACGCCAGCAATATGAATACCCTTCTTCTCGCTCTTCTTGGCAAACTTCTGCCATGTCGCCTGTTTCTCAGTCTGCTCCTTTGCCTTGGCCGCTCTGACCTCGAGCTTTTTTTCATTCTTCTTCTTTTTCCGCTCTCGCTCCTCTTCCTCCACTTTCGACATCTTTCGCTTATTCCCGTTCCCCGAAAACGACGCACTGCCGCCGCCCGCTTGGTAGTTTGGCGGTATAGGCTTGATCGAGGTTGCGTTGACGAGCTCGGTAGTGTTGTAGCTCTTGAACACGATTGTATACACCCTGTTGTCTTGCGAACCGCCGACCGACGCTATTCGGGCTGGGTACCATTGCCCATCAGAAGAGTATTTAGCCAAGCATTCGTCACCCGCCTTCCACTGTGTAGTCGATACGGCATGTGAAGCCTTGCGTGACTCCGATTTAGAAGATGTGGCTGCGGCTGCAGCTGCTTCTTGCTCTGCGAGTGCGACTTGAGTGAGCTCGATAAGTTCTTTGAGTTCGGAATGTAAAGAAGACAGTTGGGCGTTATCGGGATCTGCGGAAAGCGCAAGCTCGACTTGCGAGAGCTGGACTTGATACGTTTCTAGATCTGCTCTATCCATTGTGTTGTGTTTGAGTTTGAAAGGCAAAGACACAGAGCAACGTTTGCCAAAAGCACTTCAAGTTGGAGAATTTGTGATTACAAAATGTGACTATGTACTACGGTACGTGACAGTTTCGCATGTAAACCGCTCCTCAATGTCCACCGAATCTGGGTTCCGTCTGAGCTCTATCAACAAGGTGATATATCACTCGAGCACTGTTGGGTGATGCAAGTACTAGAATCCACACCAAAGGACTTCAGAATCGGATAACAAGGAGTTGCCGGTTTCTGCGGGATCTGGTCACCTAACCGGGCGTGAATGTTTTGGATCTTTTTTCAAATGCACAACAGTCAACACTTCAAGTTTTTTTTTACGTGATATTGAAGGGAAAAACCTCTGTAGGGGAAGGGGAAGGAGGGAAGACTTACGCTACGCTCTAGCTCGAGTAATTTCAGACGCATTTCATGCGTATCTTGGAGCACGCCCGCGATCATCGCCTGGACATCTTCTCAGCTTATTATAACAACAACACGCGGTGCAGCAGGGAAGTGTGAAATCTGACCATGGCGGTTTTAGAATGTAAGCCACTCAAATTTTCTAATTGCTCGAATGGCACAGGATACAGCGCGTAAGAGAGCATCTGGGAGTGCAGAGAATCCACAAGGGCTTCCAGACTCGAAATATAAATTTTTCGTCGGTCCTGTGCTTTGATTGACGACCTAAAGAGGGGGAGGAATAATTAAAGGAAAGTAATACAGGATGTGTGTGATATCATTACTTACAATTCTTGGGCGGAAAATATCCGCTTTTCTAACATGTGATCCCATACCTTGCGACGTTTTACACCAAGCTCTTGTTGGTTTTTTTTTGCTTCCAGCCTAGCATAAGGATGCACTAGGGGGGGAGGAGATTTTTGACGTTTCTGCCTCCCACCAGCCGAGCTGGTAGTAGACTCGGAAGATGATAAACTATTTGGTGGAGAATCATAAGTGGAGGGAGAGTAATCCGAAGAAGACCACTGAGATGTGACAGGTGAAGTGATGGATGACCAAGAACCCAGTGTACTTGCAAACGCGGCGTAAGTGGGCGATCCGATAGGTTCGTTGCAGGGAGGGAAATTATTTGATACAGAGGGAATGGCAGGGAGAATCAAAGGACTCAATGACGGTGGAGATGGGATGTGCTCCGGTGGACAAGACGAGGAGGGGAATGGGCCTGAAGAGTGGGAGTTGATTGAGAAGGACATTGATTAAGAGAAAGAGGGATGGAGTGCTAAAGGGAGATTAGTGCATAGAGAGAACGATATATAAAGATGAAATCATTAACCGCCCACTCATAAAAAGAGGGACACAAATGGGTAGACAAGAGCCGGGGAATTGAATAAGAGCGTGAAGATTGGAGCACCGTCAAGTTGGGCATAACCCAGAACCCAAGGAGATCACACTCTTTATACATTTGGCAACTCTCGGTAGCTCTTCGGTCCACCACTTTGGCGCAACATAGAGGGGTAAGGCTAGCGCCGATCTCGCCCCATAATACGTTTCTCTGTCGGTGCCTTTGATGCTTGCTTTCTTTCGTCACCAAGACAAGACAAACCTCGCTGACGTCCCTTCTCCTTCTGGTCGCCCGTCGTCCGTCCTGGGGATCCCTCCTCCTCTCCTCTCCCCTCCCCCCC
>QGOD01002554.1:21100-33262 GCA_003313065.1 Sarcodon sp. MG97 | reverse complement strand
GGGGGAGGGATTGGGTTCGTATAGGGGGGAGGGGGGAGGGGGAGGATCCCTTCCTGCTCTCGTGACCTCTTCACGCGTGATGCTGCTGACAGGCGACTTGACGCATCAAGCAGAGGCGAATCATGGTAGTACGAAATCAATCATGCAAGATGCGGCGTTCCAAAGTATTAATCAAATTAGTCCCGGAAGAACAGTGCAAGCTTGGAAGATTACGGTTTTGCAAATTGTCTGTCATTGCCCATACCTCAAAGGCCTGAAATTGAAGTTCAGCACGCACTAGTCCAAACCTTGCTGTGAGTAGGTGAAGAGATCTCCAATTCCGACGTGGCCGAGCGCTCTAGTCGGGCAAAGAGTGGTCCAACCTAAATCTCAGCACTTGTAGTGAAGAGCAACTTCTTGTCTCCAGCCGATTTGAACATGACTTACCTTCGGAAGCGACGAACGCCAGTCCAAAGCCTGTCCGCACATGTTCAGATCGAGAATACCGTCAACTCAGGTTCTGGGTCGCACCTGCCTCATATATATCTGAACCAATTCAATAGATCGGCGGTCTTCAAAACCTAAACGCCACATCTCCGATCTCCGGTAATCCACACAAGTTATAACCCGTCCACCTTTCGACCTGCCCACCCCTTTTGCCCTGCTCATATTTCTCGTCCCTCTATCATGTCTCTCTACACCGTGTACTCAGACCTCAATACCGGCTACGAAATCGATCCCGATGTTAGTCAGTTCCCTCTGAACCGCCCCCGCCCTTCCTCTCTCTAATACTTCTATCTCTAGACTATCGTCCATTACCACTCGTCAGATAACGATAACCTCCAGGATACTCACGAGTCTGCTTTATACTCTACAACCGTGACGCATAACTTCCCAGCGCCTTGCTACGCTTATTATTACGCGGATCCTGGTGCTCATGACTCGACATCTACCGAACCGTATCAGAGTTGTTCAGACGGGATCGAAGCAGAGTCATATAATGTCCACGCACAAGCAGAAACTCCTTCGACGACTCAAAGTCCCTTCTTGCAAAACGACCTGTATGACACGGATAGTCAAAGTCCTTCTCAAGCTGATGATGATACCACACCTACTTCGCGGTGGTGTCTACATGCATCTGCAGGTATCCTCAGCCCGTCCTCGCACCAAGCATCAGACTTGCCTCAAAATGGCAGGGGTCTGTCTGCTTTCACGTTTTCAGCGCCGTCGGAACAATCGGTGGACCACGCTAATAATTCCCCGAGGACTGTCCATGGGTACTCGGGAGATTCCACAACTACAAAAAAGAGGTCAAATGAAATTCGTCAGCGCCGTGCTGACAGGCGTAAAGCCAAAGTTCTCGACATTTCTTCTGCTCTTACATTCCGCGCTACAGATCCGTAATTCACTCTCTTCGTTCCATTTACCCGCCCACTGAATCCATACTCTCCCAGAGACTCGATCACTTCGCATGAGAAGAAGAGACTCTATGTTCGCAGCCTCGAAGAGTACGTTGTTTGGATGGAGGAGCAAGTCCGACTGTTCGGCAAGCAACCAAAACCAATGCAAAAACTACCAGACTATAAAGGCATATCATCAAGATCTCTTCGGGTCAGCAAAGCTATATGAGCTTCGACCCGCTGATCGATTTGCTAACTTGGTCACCTTGTATATAGACAATGCTTGTGCATTTCCAAAATGAAGCAGAAAAGCTTCACATGCTGCTCAAGAACAAAGAACAAAATGTCCGTTATTACTATGTCCACAAGGGTCGCCATTCACTCGACCTTTCTTTGTTCCAGTTTCTCGAACTCGAGTCACGGCTTCGTTGTCAAGAAGCATCGGATAACACTTCGTCACTGAGTTCTGATGGTACCGCGTCCGACTTTGGCTGGTTTTAGGGGGACTCTTATCTTTTTCTATGGGTTCGTGATACACTCTTTTGTTGGCTCTTTCCTTCCTTCCTACAAATGTTATTGTTCGTTGTTTTGTGTCGCTTTCTTGTTATCGCATCCGAGTTCTCTACATGTATGCATGTCTTCAATCAAATAATTCCAGAATAACGCCCGCGGAGAGATGAAACGCACTGATAAGGTACCCAGGGATATATAGCGCTTGCGATAGGTTCCTAGGTGGGTCAACATGTGGAGTTGCATGCTCAAAAGGTCCAGGCTTAACTGAATGCGAGAAGAGCTTCGAAAGGGGGCATTTCAAGTCAGCCGAAGATTGATATGGGATCGCCTGCGAGATGAAGTGACAAGGGCTTCCAACGCTCAATAGGATAATGCTCTCCCGTTCTTCGGCTATTTGCTCGCCGTTGACTGTTTGGGAAGTGAAGACGGCGATTAACCTGTACTGTCAGGGAAGGTAAGCGAGAGGTCTTAGCCCATCAGACATGGGGAAACGAGCAGGTCTGCCATGAGCCACAGATAGAAGAAAACTCGTTTTGCACAAGCAGTATCAGATAACGTATGCGGGTGTGTTCGCCTAGTTGAGAAAGCCGGGTGCCTGCAGACTCGGAGAGCCAGCAGACCCGGTCGGATGCAACAATATGTTACCCACACCCGTAGCTATTTAGCCTTGACCCAGTGCGCAACTCGGAGCATCAGAGATGACTCATACATTGGCAGAGGAGTAGGTGAAGAGGCGGGCGGAACTTAAGCTTGAGCTTGAAAGGTTAAACAGTTGTACGTTGATTAAAAGCTTAACAGCAATTCCAACATTATTGCCGGCCCGGATTTGCCGGTGACGTGACATGTTGGTAACGCGCGGTCGCTCTTCACTTCTGCAACTTTACTACATCGCGCCGAGTGCATTTACTTTTTTTCCAGAGCAACAATCCTCGTCTTCAACAACATTTCCAATCTACATTACTCGCCATCTTCGCCATCGTTTTTACTCACGTGCCCGATTTTCGCGCTAAAGATCAGCTCTCTTGGCCACCGAACCGGTCTTTTGTCTCCATAAATGGCTTCGGTCTCAAGTTCTTTGCCTCCTTCGGCTCTCCAGGCTTCGCAAGCTGCACTGAATTCAGCTCTCGCTGAGAACCCGCTCCATGTAAACACCAATGCCAGCTCCGATTCTGTGGAACCAGGTGAAATCCAAGAGGTGGACATGGTTGCCCAGGCAGAAAACATCAGGACGGTGTTTAACGACCCCCAAAACTTTAATGTCAAAGTACGCTTCGGCATTTGACTTGTGTTTGGTTTCGTGCCACTGACGGGCTGTGGCAGCATCCCCTCTACTCGTCCTGGACGCTTTGGTTCGATTCACCCGCCACTAAAGGCCGTAATCTGCCTCAAACCCCCATGACTGCATTCCCATCGACGCCTGTCCCGCCAACGCCTAGTGGCGCCTCTGCGTTGGGCTGGATGGAGGACATTAAGAGGGTTATTAATTTTGATAGCGTGGAAGAGTTCTGGGGGTGAGTGGGTCAGATGCTGAATTGGGTGATTGATTGTGACCTTATCGTTTAGTCTGTACAACAATATCGTGCCTCCGTCAGCATTACCGCAGAAGGCGAATTACTACCTCTTCAAGGTCGGTGGCAATGGGCTTTAGTTTTTGTCTGCTTTCTGACTTGACTTGTAGGAGGGGATTATTCCTGCTTGGGAGGACGAAGCGAATAAACATGGCGGAAAATGGAGCATACAATTACCCAAGGATAAGAATCGTGCTCATGTAGACAAAATGTGGTTATATACGGTGAGTGGCATGTTGAAAAATGTTTGCTGTTGATTGAGACACAGGTTACCAACAGATGTTGGCTGCCATCGGTGAGACTTTTGATCCTCATCCATCGGATTCCGACTCTGGAGATACCCACGTCGAGTCATTTGTAACTGGTGTTATCGTGTCTACTCGACCACAATTCTATCGACTTTCTATTTGGACACGGATCGCACCTACGATGACAGGGACACCTGAGGACGACAAATTGAGAGAACGAATAGAAGCAGTTGGTCGACATTTTAAGACGAGTGTGCTGGGCTACTCAGAAAACCAAAAACTTGGCGGACCGCTGGCGACAGAGGTGGAGTTTTTGTCACACAAAGATTCTGAGAAGAAGGGCAAGGGAAAGAAAATCATAGTCTAGTTGGTACTGATTACAGTTGGCGATGATACTCGAGAGAGAGATCTTGTTTGTAGTAGCACGTTGTCAAATTATTCGTAAGATCAGAGGACTGTTTTCACCTCACATGACGTAGCGTCTTCAATCGTCATCAGCGCAGGCGCGCTGCGCGACTGCACCACTGCCTTATCATTCAGTTCTTAAACTTGGAGACTGCGCGCTTGCCCTTTATTCCTTTACCACCATGTCAGTCTCAAGTTTTTTCTCTTCCATCGCCGATAAAGCCCAGACTGCGATCCAGTCTACCCCCTTGGCCCAGAGTCGCGAGCAGCAATCCCCTGCCAGGGGATCGTACGCCTTTACGGCGATCAATCAACAGTTGCGCACTCTGAAACAGCAATATGGCAACGTTAGCCCCCTCCAGAAGATTATCACTTCCGCCAAAGGTGTAGCGATCGACTTTGATAACATCTCGAGGGACGCCAAAGCAACTAGCAAGGAGTTTTATTTGTGGGGTCAGGCAGAGGCAGAGGACATCAAAGATGGTACAGTGCTTTATTTTTATAGATTGTCAGGTTTGTTGATGATACTTTTGTTTTGGTGTGCGTGTGTTGTAGTCACCGATCGTCTGGCGTTCTTTAATTTCGTTCACGGATCACTTGCGGGGACGCTTTCGAAGAGGATTGATGCCGCTCGTATGCCGTTGAAGACTCTTCGTGGTGCGGAGTCTACTCTTGCCGCCCGTCATAATATCCGTGCTGGGTACGACCGCGAAATTGCCAAGCTTGAGGTGGATCGTCCTAGGGGCCATGAGAAACGACGGGCGGAATTGGAGGCCCTTTTGAAAAAGGCTGAGGCTGAGGACGAGCCGCTTGAGAAAGAGGTCGAACTTCTCTCCAGGAAGGCGGTAAGAGAGAGTGAACAGGCTAAATGGGATGCTATCAGAGAGGTGAGATGTCTATGGCTTGCTCTTGGGTTTTTTTTTCTTTAGGAACTCATGTTTGTGTTCGTCTTAGTACGGGGAGAAACTTATTCTACTCTCTCAAGCTGCGACTATTACTATTGATGCGTTACCAACGCTTCCTCCTACGGAAAATAACAGATATGCAGGTGCACAGACGACTGCAGCTGCTCGGGTTGGGTTACAGCGCGCGCTTGATAATTACAAAACGGGAAGCTTGGAACTTCCTATCAGCCATTCTGATGTCGACCTTGTTCGATCGGACACTCGCAGCTTTGGTGAAACTCATGCCTCTGAGCTGTCTTCTATCGTGAGCGCCACACCGCCGCTTAACGATGAAAAAGGTTCTACGACTTCCGTCGACAAATCTGTGGCGTCTTCTCCTCCGACTACTTCTCCTGTTATCAACCCCCAACAATTGAATCAAACTCCCACACCTGCGTTACCAGCCCGATCCTCCAATTTACCAGATTTTGTGTCGCCTGATCCGACCAAACCTGAAGTGACTATTCCGGCCCCCGTTCCTACGATAGCAGATACGGGGTTGCCGCAATCTACTGGACCGGAAGGACCAGGACCATCCAGTGGTTCGCTCAAGGATATCAGATCTCCTGCCACCGAAGACAAACCAAGTCCGTATGGCGCAGGTGTAGTGGGTGTTGCTGGTGACAGCGTCCATGAAAGTGCGGAGGATGAGAAGAAACGGTTGGAACGCGAAGAACGGGCGCGTGTTCTTCGTCAAGGTGGCTCTACTCTGCAAGAGACTCCGTTCGAGTCCGCTGAAGAGGAAAAGAAGAGGTTAGAGAGGGAGAGAGCTCTAGCTGCTGAAGTGCCGTCGGGAGAACCTATGCCTGAGGATGAGGAAGAAGCACTTCCTCCATACCAGGACTGAGTTTCTTTTCATATCTGTTTACCCCCTAGCCGATAGTGTACTACTTACTGCACGTCTGTATTCAAGATTTATGGAATAATTTGCTTCTTTCATCTCCTTATCAGCCATACATATGTACATTTGTCGGGAGACGCCGACCATATTCAGCGCTCTTCCATTTCGACCCTTGAATGTGTCGAGAATGGCTTCTCGGTGTGTTTTCCAAGGAACCCCTTGTACCCCCAACCACGAGCCCCTCCGAAGTCGGCAAGGCGGCGTTCCTTGGGTCCCTGTAATTAACTGCCCTGCAGAATTCCCCCTCGAATTGGTGATGCCTTTCAAATCGTTGCATCAGTCATATATAAACTGATCGCTATTCCAAAAAACGCCTAGTTCGAGATTGCACTTCTGCAGCTAGTTCACCACCCCGAATACAACTCCACCCTCATATTGCGTTCAGAAACTATTCAAGAGACTGATTCTGATTTCCCCTCGGGCTCTATTATACCTGAACTACACGGGTTGATCGCGCTGAAAAATGTGCATCGGAAATTACTGGCTCGCCGCCCGGGACGTGATGCTGCACTGGAACAGTATTGTACTTTCTATGGCACGCCTCCAGCAGTAGTAGTAGTAGATGGGAAGAAGCAGGATGATAATCGGCTCCCGTCCACCTTGGTTTTCACGCCCATACTCGACTCTTCTGGCTCTCTGCCCTATTATCACCCCACCGTCTTCCACATCGCGTTTCGGTACATCACATCTGAAAGAGACGCTGGCGGCGGAGTGTCTTCAGCGCGGCTGCAAATCGAAGTTGTGCCTTTCCCAGGTACTCCTCTGGACCCTAATTCCAGACTATATAGGACGTGTCTTTCGCTGCTCGAGACGCTACATCGATATGGATGGGGTGCTGCAAATGACTATAAGAAGCGTGTGAAGCATGATTGTCTCGTCCCTCGAGAAGAGTACCAGGATCTGTATCTGATCATGCGCGAGAGGCATAAACATGTTGTGAACGATTGGCATGAAAGCACGGATCCGCTGAAACACGTATTTGAGGAATGCTTCCTTTCTCTCTCTTGGCTCGCTTTTCTTTTCTTTTACAAAAGTCGCTGACTTTGTCGATGGATTTTTACAGGATATTGGGATTGCTACATATTTGATGTTACTTTGGAAGCGCATGTACATGCGATCGTCGGGGAATGAATATTTTCGAGAAGATTTGGAAACCGAGTCGGAGTGGAAATCATGGCCCCGTCCACCAGGTGGTTTTGTTGATCTAGGGTAACAATTAAAGCACTCTCTTAATGCAGACAAGTGGCACCTGATAGACCAACAGATGCGGAAACGGGCTTCTAGTCCACATCCTCGTCTCGGAAGGATATACAGGCTACGGGGCCGACATCCGCGCTCGGACCTCCTGGTCACACTACCCAGAATCAACACAACGCAATCTCCACATCAGCCCTCTCGATCCCACAACCGACACGCCACAGAATCTTCCTCCTGGTGCCTTCATAATCGGCAACCACGCCGATGAACTAACTCCATGGGTCCCAGTTCTTGCGGCAATATGCAACGCGTCTGGTTACCTCAATCTGCCGTGCTGCCCTTGGGAGTTTGACCAAAAATACGACCGGTCTGGGACGTTGCCGTTCCCGCTTCCTAGCTCGGATTTCGTGGACACACTTAACCTCGGTGGGGATGGCAAAAATACGAGCTCTTATTCGATGTATAGGATTTGGCTTGCGAGATTAACATTTCACTGTGGGTGGGATGTGGAAGCGGATGTTCTGAGAATACCCAGCACTCGTAATTGGGCCCTTATAGGTAGGTTATCACTAACGTCTCTTTCCCAGTAACTGTCAGCTTAGACTATACAGGCAGGACAAAACATACGGATGATATGGTCAATAGAGCACGAGTGGATGAAATTATAACTCGAGTGCGTGAAAGAGGAATGTTTTCAACTAGACCGCCAGAAGGGAAACCAAGGGATCATTGAAACGACAAGCTGCGCACTGTGTAACAACGGCTACGTAAAATTTGATTGTAGCTGTAGGCCTGGAAAGCTTGTATCATCTCTCTCCTCGGCCATTCGTCTGCATTGGTCCAACAGCTCTCTCAGTTCTAAAAGTGAAACCCCACCGCCAGTGGTTTGGGTATTGTGAACCTCTTCTTCCTCCTCTTCTTCCTCGTCCTCTTCATCGGATGATTCTTCGTCCGATTCTTCATCCTGCGGCAACGTGCCCAAGAACGCACCCGTGCAATCCTCTAGCCTGATGCCTTGCTTCACACAGTGATCCCACCACTTCTCCCATCTCGGAAAACATTGCTTATCTGGTCCGTTTGCGGCTTCCAGTTCGCACAGCAATGCACGGTTCAGTATTCGTATACATTGCAACGAAGGGAAATTTTTTTTGGTCAACGCCGCGAAATTGAGGTCGTTGGAGGTGCGAATATAGATCGTGCTGAAGGGATCCACTTGAGTGTACGTCGCTGCGTAGCCGACCCCGAATGCATACATCAACTGTTGCAGTCCAATATGTGTGATATTGGGATGAGGCCTGTTGACAAGCTTAGCAGCGTTGGGGAACTCGTCAATGGTTGGCAATCTCCAGTCTGGATTAAAGGAAAATGTCTCCAGCTGGGGGCATAGATCTAGGATAGCCGCGACATCGAGGGTTTGTAGGCAGTTTAGGTCAAGGAATTTGAGGTCAGCTCCATGGTGGACGAGGAATTCGACCACATCTGGGATGTCATCGCGAGTATCAACAAAGTCGAACTCGACGTGGACAAGTGATGGCATGTTCCAGTCGGAACACTGTTCTAGAAAAGCTTGGAAGGCTCCACGAAGAGATAGCTGTCCCAGCCTCGGGAGAGTGAGATTCAAATTCGCTGCGGAGCCTAAATGGACGATGTTTTCATCATCTGCGTCTTCAAACTGGAGTTGCAGAACTTGCAGCGATCTGCTGAACGAGTTGAGAGCCCAGATGGTCTTGGGAAGGGCCGCGCATGATACAGCCCAGGAAAGAGTGTGGAGAGACTTGGAGGTGAATGAGAGCAGAGTATCTGCAATGGCTGCAGAGAATATGGACGATAATGGCCAGGTTATGATAAGCGTTTTGATATTGGGACAATGTCTGATTATCGAAACAAGGGCATCCAACGATTCTTCCTTCATGACAGCATTGCCACCAAAGTAGATTCGTTCTGTCCACCAACCTAGGGTTGCTTCGCGATCAAAGGCAGCACAAAGTTTATGCAGTTCGGACGGTCTGAAAATTGAAATGTATTTGTAAAGGAACTCTCCCCCGATTTGATGCCAATTTTTGCAAGTGGAGAGAATAGCCTAGTTGTATAGGTATAAACCACCAGACAGAAGAGAATCGAATGAGCGCATACCCTGATAGTCTTGTACCGCTTCTTTTGTGCGTTGATAGATAATTCCTCTGGAGATTGCAAAGACCAGACGTTGAATACAGTCTTGAACCACGACGAGTTGTCCATGCATGTCGGTAGTGCATCGCAGTAGGTGTTATTTACCGTCGCGAGTTCAAATATGGTCATCCAGAGCTCGTTTGGAATTTTGCTTGCAGCCATGACTGGCGTCGACGTGGAAGAGCAGAGGGCGCCCTGTGCGGCTTTGAAAGTTCAACGTTCAACATTGAACTCGAATCAAGAGGTCTCGTGGACGCCACGTGTTTTCTTACTTAGGAGTTATCAGATAAGGCGGATGATGACGTCCGAGTCCGGCGCCGGCCGAATGATTAACACTTTTCAGATCTTTCTCTCAACCTGGAGCGACTTTTTCGGTAACAACTCGGTTTGACCTCGATATAATTCCATCTTCTCCTTTTCCTCTACCTGCTCTTCATCGTCGGGCAAACACGACGAGCCCGTTGTAATCGTCATGGAGCCATTCAATGCAAAACTCGTAGCGGCAGGCTCGGGATCTATGCTAACGGCCTTGACAAGTACGTATTTTTTCCGTTTTCTTGATTAAATTGTTCAATTGAGTATCTCAGTGACTCCTTTCGATGTTGTCAAGACCAGGCTACAAACTCAGCCTCCCAAAGTCCGTCCAATGTTCGTCCGTCCTCCACCAAATACATGCTGTCAACCAAGTCATATTCCTTGTGTCCGCAACATGTCTTCCTTGGCCAGTCCGGCGTTGGCCAGGCCAGATGTCGTTTGTGTCTGGGACCATGGTGTCTGGAGGCAGGAACGAGTGAATGGCTTTTACGACGCTATCAAGCACGTTGTGCGGGCTGAGGGCATTCGTGGTTTATGGAAGGGTGCTGGTACTTCTCTGTAAGGGCTCAAATTTGTCGCCTAGCAACTATTTCCTGACGCTTGCAAATCAGCATTATTGGTGTTCCGTCTTCAACATTGTACATGCTTACATATGACCACTTATTGCATACGACATTTCCCTCTGTTGTTTCTCCCACAATAGCACCTTTACTTGCAGGTATCTCTGCGCGGACTATGATAACCTCCATTGGTTCTCCTTTAGAGTTGATACGGACAAACCTTCAATCAACACCGTTGTCTCCGGACAAGCCACATACACTGCGTTCTGTACTATCATCGGTGGGGTCTCTTGCACGAAGCCAGGGCTTGCTTTATCTTTGGAGAGGTCTTGGGCCCACGCTTTGGAGAGACGTTCCATTCAGTGGTCTGTATTGGGCAAACTACGAAGCCTTGAAAGGGGTGTTTAGACAAATGGGGCGAGAAGGGGCTGGGGTTGCTTTTATCAGTGGAGCGCTTAGTGGTACCACGGCGGCGCTAGTAACATCTCCTTTCGACGTTCTCAAAACCCGACGACAGGCGTTGATAATGTCTGCTTCATCGCGAACAACAGCTACGTTTCCTTTGTTGAAGCAAATAATACAAACGGAGGGGATGTCTGCTCTGTATGCGGGACTTGGCCCTCGAATAGCAAAAATTGCTCCAGCATGTGGTATCATGATAGCTTGTTACGAGGTATGTTTTCGATTGCCATCTTACCTGACGGGTTTCTGATAGTAGCACGACGTTCCAGGGAGTTGGAAGGTTTCTGACGAAACCGAATCCACATAATTAGTATGTATTATATGTCGCCAGCGTAATATGTCATGCACATCCGGATGTTCGAGCACCTACCTAGCCTAGGTATCATAATAGAATCTACCCCAACTTGTTTAACTGTTTCTTTGCTCCACTGAGCTTCAATCCAAACTTGTCTACATCATTGTCCAGGGAATCCAACATTTCGATCTGCTGACCAATCTCGTTTCCGATGGCTAGTCCAAGATGTTTCTGCCGCTGCAGTATAGCATTCAGTTCTGCCAAATTTGCATCCTGATTATCCATTTTCGCCTGCTGCAACTGGAATAAGCCACCGTCATCAAGCGGCCGAGTCTCCTCTGACTCCTTCGGCTGCGGCGCAGCTCCAAAGACCCTAACAACAGGTTTTCCAAAAGACGGACTCGTGCCGAGCAACGCAGCACGATCAGACTCGTTCGGGGGGTTTCTCTGAAGCCCGGAGCCCAGCCCGCGCGAGGTATGCCGCGCGATGGTGACCATCTTCGTGAGCTTCTCGCAGTCATCGCGGAGGCGCGCGACCATCTCCATGCGCCGCTGCTCCTCGCCCTGGCTCAGCAGCCCCCTGCCCCCGGTGGCGGCGGCGGCGAGAGCCCGCAGCCCACCATCGAGGGCATCCACCCTCGTCTGCACGGCCAGCAGCTTCTTTTTGGCCTGCACGTTGGCCTGGTGCGACCCGGATATATCCCCCCGGTCCGAGAGCGCGTCGCGCTTGTTGATGTCGGCGCGGATGTCGCGGATTGTTGTTTGGACTTGGAGGTGTTCGTCGAGCCACGATGAGAGTGAAAACGCGGTTGGTGGGGGTGAAGAGGATG
Source organism: Sarcodon sp. MG97 (assembly GCA_003313065.1). Lineage (NCBI taxonomy): Eukaryota > Fungi > Basidiomycota > Agaricomycetes > Thelephorales > Thelephoraceae > Sarcodon > Sarcodon sp. MG97. Next base: position 21,476 of record QGOD01002554.1, on the reverse strand, counting down.
AGGAGGGGTCCGAGGCGGTGGAGGTGATGTTTTTACCGATTGGGATTCCTAGGAATTCTTTGAAAGCGTAGCATTCTCTCCATTGGTCGTCTTTTGCACTGATGATGGCTCGTAGGTAGGTTTCGAGGCGCTGTTTGCGCTCGGCGAGGATTGTGGCGTTGGTGCGGGAGCGGAAGAGGGAGAGGGCGTGTTTGGGAGGGAGCTCGGCGGGTGGAGGCGAGCCTGTGGATTTGGCGAGTTCAGTGTGAAGGTCTGCGAATTCGGAGTAGCGCCTCCACATGGACCATTGGCGAACGGAGGCATGGATGATGATCCTGTATACTATGTGTGGTGTAGGCTCTTTGCGTTCTTCGTGGTCTGGGATCTGTATCGATTG